>CM062289.1:145147678-145370178 GCA_031216915.1 Pictodentalium vernedei | reverse complement strand
GGCTAATCATGCCCATGTAGTCTCTCTCGCCAGTTGTTTCATCGCCACGCCCAGCGTCTAATACATGTAGGTTAGGTTAGAGTAAACGGAGGCATGTTCTCCGTAACATCATGTGCATTATTTGAAGAATAACACGTCCGGTGTTACATTCACTTGCATTAATGTTTAAACTATGCTAATGTGTTCAGGTATCACCAGTACATGTGCATGAAGGTTTCGGGATTTTGATTTGGTTCCAAGTGGTTCCAGTGGAACCATTTTTATCCTTAGAAAATCTTTGTCCGCTCAAAGGTTCTTAGGGTATTGAATTCGATACGTTTAAACCATGTTAACATGTTCAGATAGCATCTGTAGATGTGCATGAAGGTTTCGGAATTTTGATTTGGGTCCAAGTGGTTCCAGTGGAACCACTTTTATCCTTAGAAAATCTTTGTCCGCTCAAAGGCTCTTAGGGTATTGAATTCGAAACTTTTAAACCATGTTAACATGTTCAGATAGCATCTGTAGATGTGCATGAAGGTTTCGGAATTTTGATTTGGGTCCAAGTGGTTCCAGTGGAACCACTTTTACCCTCAGAAAATCTTTGTCCGCTCAAAGGCTCTTAGGGTATTGAATTCGAAACATTTAAACCATGTTAACATGTTCAGATAGCATCTGTAGATGTGCATGAAGGTTTCGGAATTTTGGTTTTGTTCCAGGTGGTTCCAGTGGAACCACTTTTATCCTTAGAAAATCTTTGTCCGCTCAAAGGTTCTTAGGGTATTGAATTCGAAACGTTTAAACCATGTTAACATGTTCAGATAGCATCTGTAGATGTGCATGAAGGTTTCGGAATTTTGATTTGGGTCCAAGTGGTTCCAGTGGAACCACTTTTATCCTTAGAAAATCTTTGTCCGCTCAAAGGCTCTTAGGGTATTGAATTCGAAACTTTTAAACCATGTTAACATGTTCAGATAGCATCTGTAGATGTGCATGAAGGTTTCGGAATTTTGATTTGGGTCCAAGTGGTTCCAGTGGAACCACTTTTACCCTCAGAAAATCTTTGTCCGCTCAAAGGCTCTTAGGGTATTGAATTCGAAACATTTAAACCATGTTAACATGTTCAGATAGCATCTGTAGATGTGCATGAAGGTTTCGGAATTTTGGTTTTGTTCCAGGTGGTTCCAGTGGAACCACTTTTATCCTTAGAAAATCTTTGTCCACTCAAAGGCTCTTAGGGTATTAAATTCGAAACGTTTAAACCATGTTAACATGTTCAGATAGCATCTGTAGATGTGCATGAGGGTTTCACAATTTTGATTTGGGTCCAAGTGGTTCCAGTGGAACCACTTTTACCCTCAGAAAATCTTTGTCTGCTCAAAGGCTCTTAGGGTATTGAATTCGAAACGTTTAAACCATGTTAACATGTTCAGATAGCATCTGTAGATGTGCATGAAGGTTTCAGAATTTTGATTTGGTTCCAGGTGGTTCCAGTGGAAACACTTTTACCCTCAGAAAATCTTTGTCCGCTAAAAGGCTCGTAGGGTATTCAATTTGAAACATTTAAACCATGTTAACATGTTCAGATAGCATCTTAGGGTATTGTCGGGGATATTGTCGTTATCTCCGTCCGTCCGTCCGTACGTACGTCCGTCCGTCCGTCCGTCCGTCCGTCCGTCCGTCCGTCCGTCCGTCCGGTGTTACATTCACTTGCATTAATGTTTAAACTATGCTAATGTGTTCAGGTATCACCAGTACATGTGCATGAAGGTTTCGGGATTTTGATTTGGTTCCAAGTGGTTCCAGTGGAACCATTTTTATCCTTAGAAAATCTTTGTCCGCTCAAAGGTTCTTAGGGTATTGAATTCGATACGTTTAAGCCATGTTAACATGTTCAGATAGCATCTGTAGATGTGCATGAAGGTTTCGGAATTTTGATTTGGGTCCAAGTGGTTCCAGTGGAACCACTTTTATCCTTAGAAAACCTTTGTCCGCTCAAAGGCTCTTAGGGTATTAAATTCGAAACTTTTAAACCATGTTAACATGTTCAGATAGCATCTGTAGATGTGCATGAAGGTTTCGGAATTTTGATTTGGGTCCAAGTGGTTCCAGTGGAACCACTTTTACCCTCAGAAAATCTTTGTCCGCTCAAAGGCTCTTAGGGTATTGAATTCGAAACATTTAAACCATGTTAACATGTTCAGATAGCATCTGTAGATGTGCATGAAGGTTTCGGAATTTTGATTTTGTTCCAGGTGGTTCCAGTGGAACCACTTTTATCCTTAGAAAATCTTTGTCCGCTCAAAGGTTCTTAGGGTATTGAATTCGAAACGTTTAAACCATGTTAACATGTTCAGATAGCATCTGTAGATGTGCATGAAGGTTTTGGAGTTTTGATTTGGGTCCAAGTGGTTTTTCAATCATGTGACAATGATGTGATCAGAACACTACCCTTTATACATCATGTTGGGTGAAGTATCTTGTTTGAAATATTGAAGTAGTTTCACATGTGAGTCTTCAGAAGGAAATTAAATACTGTTTTATCATTTTAAATCACACACATGCGTGAAGCCTTTTTATCCAAGTCTGTATCCTGCACTAACCAAAAAGGAAAGTGCAAATGCGGGGATATACTATAGTGTGCTTCGCACACAAATGGCACCATCTAGTTCGAATTGTGGTTACAAACCGAAGAGCAGTTCGAATCTAAAGCGCCACTGGAGATGACATGATCAATGCAATTCGAAATCCGCCCTGCCTAGGCCTGTTGCTACTTCAATTTTTTTATGTGATCACTGTGGGAAATCATTTAAATCCAAACAAGGACTCACTTTGCATCACCTTATAAACATATTTGTTCGTTATGTGGAAAAGGCTACAACCAGTCAGTATAGTTCCATTGTGCATCGTACGTGAAACTGAAACTCGACAAGTGTTTACAGTGTAAGGCGACTTTTAGATCAGCTGGACCCGTCCACAGGCACATGGCGACCTACAAATATATAATGTAATTATTTTGATCATTTTATCAATTTCATTTCGAAAATAATTCTGCCGAATTCACATAATGAACATTATCTACATGTAATGTCTGTATGCAGTTTTGAACCAAGTTGTGATGTTGTCACCACCATATAATTGAGCCATCCATGGTGTACCACGTTTGGTACTGATTTGGGGCTTTCTGTATTCTAAAGATCACATCATTCAATTTGGTTTTAATCACCTTTCATTGTTTTTTTCTAATTTTTAACATTTCCTTTTCGGTGCTGTGGGTCATAATACCACGCAGCATCACCACATTTGTATGCAGTATGTTTCCAATTCTTATTATATTAATGTGTCAGTTTTTCACTGATCAGACTCAATGGGTGTTTCAGGTATGGTTTCAAGTCTATGGGACAAATCCTAAGCAAAATTACTGGAATATTCCTTTTCCTTCCCAAATAGGAGGTCTATTGGTAGATTAATCTCTCTCCCGAAAATCATTTGGCAGGGTTAAAATCCTATTGATTCATGTATGGAAGACCTGTATGTCATCATTAGCAAGGGAATATCCCCATCCCATTCATTTTGGTTATTTTTGTATAAATGAGGATACTATGTTTTCAATGGTTTTGTTTGCCCTCTCAACCATCCCATCTGACTGAGATCACATTGCCGAGGGTTATGGTTTTTAGATACCAAGCATTTCACACATCGACTTGAATACATCCGATTCAAAATTGGAATGCTGTTCAGAGTGTAACTGGAGGGGAACACCACGAAAGGATATGAATCGATCAACAAGCTTGGAGGCTACTGTTGTGGCCTTTCAATGGGATGGCATCTATCAACTTGGTAAAATAATCACCAACAACCACGAGGTATTTATTTCCACTCTTACTGTGAGGTAAAGAGCCCATAATATCTACCGCAATTCTTTGACATTAGGGCACCAACAGTGTATTGCTTAAACCAGACTTTTTTTTGTTTTTGAGATGGCTGCTTCCTAGCAGTCCACTTGTGACAAACCCCGCACCAGTGTTAAGCATAACTTCTAATTTTGTACCAGAAAAACAACCTTTGTTTTACTCTCTCCAAAGTTTTTCTAATGCCCAAAAGACCTGCAGTTTTATCATTATGGAGCGTGGTGAGAATTAAGAAATAAGTAACGGTTGTCACATCCCCACAAGAATGACGAGTTCTGCAAAGCAATGCACATGGACCTCTTAGTATTTTTCGACATATCTAGGACCGGTTTGGCGATCGCGGTAGCTAAATGGCTAGAACATTGGACTTTAAGCAGAAAGATCTACAGCTCCGATCCCCACCAGCGGTCACTTGGGCAAGACACTCAATCCCAATTGCCAATATGGGGCATCTGTGGTGCTTTGTACTAAAATGTACTGCACATCGGCGATACACTTCAATCGCTGCAAACTCTGCTTGTGCCGAGTTAGTAAATGGAATAGTATTGTGATGTCGGTGCTTGATGGTTCACCCCAGGTACTGTAGAGTCGGCCCAGAGTGGTCATAATCCACGCGTAGGCAGTGATGTCCATGCATGCGTTTACTGGGGCTGCACGGTATATCGATAAACTGATATAATGACAAAACTACATGTATGTTTCAATGAGTCGTTTTGTATTCAATGAGTCAGATGTGCGTAGGAAGAAAACGTCGAGACCGAAGGTCGAGACGTTTTCTTTCTACGCACATCTGACGAATTGAATACAAAACGACTCATTGAAACATACATGTGGTTTTGTATTTATTACATGACCCAAGCACCTACTGACTTAATTTTCTTTTCTATCAACGGTGGTAAACACCATGCACTTTATGCAGTCGCATTGCATAAAAAAAGTCCCGGTTGGAACAGGTTGGTGTGCAATACGGAATTCCGTATTGCACAGCCGTATTGCACGCCGTATTGCATAAGAGAGACAGCATGGGCATGTAATAAATACCGGTATTAAAACCAATATCGATTGAATACGGGTGTAATTATAAAAATATCGGTTTATCGTCATTATGTATTTATCCACAATTTAATTTTCAAGATGTCTTGAGTTTTTTAACTGTAGCCCCGAATGAATAATATTATCCTTTATCCAAGGAATCGTCTGTTTGTGCCCTCGTAATATACAAATTCAGCAGTTGAAAAAATAATTTTTCAAAAATGTCAACAAAACTATATCATGTGACCCCTCATTGGAACGAGCAGGTTGAGCTCGTTCCAATCAGGGGTCACATGATATAGTTTTGTTGAAATCTTTGGGTAAAATCTGACAAATTAATTTTGAAAATAATAAATTTTGATATCGTCTGCGTTGGAAAACGGTTTTTCGAACCTCGTCTGTGGCAACCACTTTTGTTATACCACCCACTTTTGTTATACCTCACCAGTTTTGTAACAGCGATCGCCCATTTTTATTATACCTCACCAGTTTTGTAATAGAACGCCAGCTTTCGTTATAGTTCGAGGTCACCATTTTTGTTATAGAAATCGCCCATTTTTGTTATAAAAAACAGCTAACAACTTCTGTTATACAAATCGTCAGCTTTTGTAATACTTGAAATTAGAACTATAACGCTAATGTTTCGATGCCCATTCGGGGTTAGTGAAGAATCATGGCAGATTGCGGGGTCGGGGGAATAATAGCTTGTGTTTTCTAAATCAGATGGTCGAGTCGAGAAACAGAAAAAACAAATCTCTGTAAGTATATAGGGCATTCGGGCGGCGAAGCGCACCTGAAGTGACTTCACTTCACAGAAATTGGCGGCAGGTTTGTTGTTTTGACGAGTGGATTAGAATGGAATGAGAGTATCCGATTCAACATTTTTTAAGTGGAGTCTTGATGCAGGGTTCATACAGGGTCTTGAAAATAAATTTCTTGAATTTCACTTTTGTATTAAAAAGTCATTGACTCTGCTTTTTAGCCGTGAAAAGCTCTTGAAAATTGGCCAACAGCCTTGCATAGCTCTTGAATTTCCCAAACATATCAGTGGACTAAGTAATTCATACAACTTATATTCCTGTTCACAAGAAATGGGCAAAAAATAAATCCACCCTTGACACAGTGTCTTTGAAGCTCTCGAGGATTGCTTTCCAGAAAATTGTCAAGTGTTGAGTTTTTAGGATTAATGCTCACTTCTGCTTCTTCTACAAATTATCTCCACTTTGTACCGCAAGTATCACTCCTTTTCCAAAGGTACGAACATGCATAAATTGCTACGTTCATCGAAATAGTGGGTGTAGAAGAGTCCTTGAAAAAAATTACAAGAGTCCTGGAAAAGTCCTTGAATAGACCTTGAATTTGAGGTGGCCTTATCTGTTTGAACCATGTGATGGTCAATGCCGCTTTTGACACTTTGAAGCACGTAGACTTATATACGTTCTTATCTTCATGTTGCTGAAGAAGGTGTTTGCCAATCGCCGTGAGTAGTATAGGGTGTGATTTTTAACCCCTATTTGCCGGACCCCATTGTGACGTCATAGTTTTTTTTTAAAAATAGTAATAATGTGACGTCATACGGAATCCCGCGGGCGCGGTCAACTTGAGATGGCATCACCATGGTGATACGTGGGTTACTGCGCATGTGCAGCGCGAGTGATACATGTTTCCATCGTCCATGTTGTTTATAGAAGGCCGCCATCTTGGTTTCTATGGGGCACGTTCTTGCTAAGCAACCCAAAGGCTAGTACTATAGTAGAGTGTGTTCTTGTGGCGTGTTCGATCCAACGGGAGTATGTCTAATTACCCAAATGAACCCGACACTGACTGGAAATCGCACAAGTTCTTCGTTTTAGAGCCCATTCCATCTATTCTAAGTACATCTAGCCCATATATCTGAGTGGCACGTAGTGCCATGGTCCCGTCTCTTTGTTCTGGCGTTTACTCCGGTAATGCAGAAGAGACTATGCAATAGACACGAGGCTGTATTGTGTTACTATTTGTATCTTTCACTGCCAGAACTTATTCCGTCTTCTCTGCTCTATCTTTTGAATTGACTAATCAAAATGCTTCAGTTTCCTTAGTCCCCTCCTATTTCTTTCGAATTGACTAATCAGATTGCTTAATTCGATTCTGCCCGATCCACCCACGGTCAGCCCTTACGGAGTTATCTCCTTTGACTGCACACACGACTCTAACCGGCACATAGAAGTGTGTCTACGTGACGTATGAGCAATCCGTTTTCACATACGTCACATATCAGCACATAAATGTGCTCCTTTGTGAATTGTGACACATACGTGACATGGACTTATTTAAGAAATTGTGGACACTGTGAACGACCACTACCTGCCGATGCCTGTGGATCACTGCAGAACATTATTTGTGGATCCCCATTGGAAAACAGAGGACTTGGGCGATTTTCAGTCACTGTCGTATTTTTATTTGAATTGAGTGCTCTTCGTATTTAGCAATAGAAGAGGGCGCACACACTGTCTTCTGAAAGTTGTATTTATTATTTTTTTACCAAAGCTTTACTATCGGTATATCACTTCACATAACATCATTGGCTGAGAGATAAACTAACTGGCATTGCTGCCGGTAACCCAAGGTAAGTAGTATATAAAGGGTAGGAAGACTCCCATTTGCCGGGCCTAGAAAGTGACGTCATGTTACACCCACAATGCATCACGCTGTTACTCACTTTTCCTTCCCATTTCCATCCTGCAAAAGAGGCCTAAAATGCGAGCTATACTCTTTCGGCTTATTCAAACACACTATTCCATTTTGAGACAGTAAAGTCCCTGCTTTACATGGCGGAATGTCTTGTGATTATAACACCATCTTTTCTTGTTATAACGTTTTTTTCTCGTTATAACCACTTTCTATCTCAAGATAATAAGATGTTTGCTCATTATAAAAGGATGCTTTCTCCTTATACCGAGATACGATTTCTACTATCTCGAGTTAATATCTCATTATAACGAGGTACTATCTCGAAAGGAGGAAAAATGGTTAAAAACCGTATTGACCCTGAATAGGACAGAAAAGCTAGTTTTATTTTCTGCTATATTTAAAAAAAAAAAAATTAACTTATCGTAAACATCTAATTTAAAAAAAAAATCAATGATCCCCATTGTATAAAAAATGAGATGATTCAAAGTGAAAAACAAAAATTACAATGCCCTCATTACTTTTGATATCTGGACGCACCAATATGTGAAACGGGGTTCGTGGATTAAATGTATTGATAAAGTGATCTAGTAAATGAAAGATGATTTGTGAGGAAACACCCATGTGGCAATAAACTTTAACACTTTTCAATATGTTGCAAAAATGAAATTATTGACTGACCTAAAAATCCCAGAACATACAATCTGTGAATTTATTCCTATATCTTGCAATATTTTGAAGGACATGCGAATGATCTCATATCGCAGAAGATTAAGGGTGTCATGTGAGTTGTCATGATAGCTTACATCAAGGATTGTTTTGCGACTCAATCATCAAGGTAATGTGTGGTGTATGGTCACACAGAGAAGGTATTTCGGGGAGGGGGGGGGGGGGCATGATGTGTTTTTGTCGACTAATTTGGTTATGAAGGTAGCCACCTTAGGTCTGGATTAGACGTCGATTTTTTGTCGCGTCGAATTCATTTATTTGCAATTATTTGAGTTCGACCCGACAAAAATCCGACGTATAATCCCAGCCTTTGAGTTGCAGTTTTACACACAGTTAGACTTGGGCAATTGTTTTCAGAAAATTAGTTGAGAAGGTCTTTTAGCGTTCGACTCGTACGTCGAACTTTGGTAGACTAATAAATGTTAAACGGGAACGTTCGTGCAACTCAGAAAGAACAATATCTACCCTTCTACTCTAACGTGACAGGTCCTTGTAACGAAAATAGGCCACTCAAACATGTGTATTTCTGTTGCCCTGCGCTATGAATACTCCAAAACTCTACGTGTCCCCGCGATGATTCCTTCACGGGATAGCTCTCTGAGCGGACTATCACAACCATCAACGTGGAAATAGTAATATGGCTCACACTTTTCAAATCACCTTTGCCGCATTTCCGGACTCCTCTTTGACTGTGACGTCCTATCGCGGTGCATTGTGGGTGTCACGTGTGTTGTAATGTTAGTTCACGTGAGCGAACTATAATGACGTCAGTAGTATATCACGTATGTTTCAATCCCCATTTGTCAGGGGCATTTTTTTGGGGGGGGGGGGGGATTTGGACCTTGACTTTGAACTTTGACCTCGACATTTGACCTTTGACAATAAAATTTGACCTTGACCTTTGTACCTCTGACCTTCATCCGTTGCAGAAAAGCTCGCCCAATTAAACTTTCATTTCAGTAGTATAGCTCGGGCTATGTTTGCTGGATCTCATGCTACTTGACCTGTGACGCCAGGGCTCGGGGCATTATGGTTTGTCATGGTAGCACGGGAGAGTGGCCATGTTATGTCGTTAGCAACTGAGTTGTGACATCATCACCATAGTGATACGTGGTGTTATTGCGCATGTGCAAATAGACCCAACGAGCCCGTTTTCTGCCTCAAATTCTTCCACTTTTAATCCCACTTCCGTGTATTCCAAGTATCCCAAACCTAGCAGGTAGGGCTATAAGCATGTTCCTTTGTTCTATAATATACTCCGATAGAGTAGAAGCGCCTGTCATTTGGAACCGAGGCTGCATTTTGTTACTATTTTTAGCTTTCTAAGAGTTCCCAATCTGATCTATCTCTAAATGAACCCATTCAATCTACCTTGTCCCGTCTTTTTTTCAAGTGATCAGTCAGAACGCTTCATTCCATTCAGCCTAACCAACCCAATCTCAGCCCTTACAGAGTTATCTCCCTTGGTTATTCACACGATTCCTATCAGAAGAAAAATGTGTCGTTAAGAGAGCCATGAGAAATCCGCTTTCCCATAGCCCTCGTGAAGATGTCGATATGAGTTGTATGAGAAATCTGCTTTCTCATACGTCTCATATACACATTTCAGAAATCGAAGGACCGCTGTGGATATCTATTGAAGGACCACCATGAAGGACCACTATTGAAGGACCATCACTGAAGGACGACTACTGAAGAACCATTATCAAAGGACCACTATTGAAGGATCACTATCGAAGGACCACCGTCATAGACCAGAGCACACTACTTTTCCAGAATT
Organism: Pictodentalium vernedei; assembly: GCA_031216915.1. Classification (NCBI taxonomy): domain Eukaryota; kingdom Metazoa; phylum Mollusca; class Scaphopoda; order Dentaliida; family Dentaliidae; genus Pictodentalium; species Pictodentalium vernedei. The sequence goes on along the minus strand of CM062289.1, from coordinate 145,360,077 downwards.
ACCCAATACGCACTCCCTTGGTATCCAATGGTATCCACTGTTCAGCCAATACTACCCAATAATTACTAACACTATCCACTTCTGCCCTAAGACTCACCCTAAAATATCCAATACTATCCAATACTGCCTAATGCTTACACTATACTAAATAATGCATACCCAATACTATCCCATCCTTACCAATACTATCCAACTACTGCTTAATACTTATTCTATACTACCCAATGCCTACCCAGTACTTACCAATACTGAAAAATACTAACCCAATGCTGTCCATTACTGCCAATACTTATTCTAATCCAAATTTACAGTGATTGTCCAATAGTGAACTTCCAATAGTAGACCTTAGAAGTGAACCTCCTATAGTAGACCCAAATAATAGACATCAATAGTAGACCTCAATTCAAAATCTGGCTGGTCTCTTGGTGCCTCATTTTTCTGAAATGAGTATATAAGACGTATGAGAAAGCTGATTTCTCATACAACTCATATCGATATCTTTACGAGGGTTGTGAGAAAGCGGATTTCTCATGGCCCTCTTAACGGCACTTTTTCTTCTGATAAGAGTCGTGTGAGTAACCAAGAAAAATAACTCTGAAAGGACTGAGAGTGGGTTGGTCGTGCTGAATGGAATGAGGCGTTCTGATTGGTCAATTGGAAAGAAGACGGAACAATGTAGATCGAATTGTTCAGTTAGAGATAGACCAGATTGAGAATTCCCAGAAAGCTGAAAGTAGAAACAAAATACAGCTTTCGTTCCAAATGATAGGCGCTTCTACGCTATCGGCGTATAATCTAGAACAAAAGTACATGCTTACAACACTACCTGCTAGGTTTAGCGTACTTGTAATACACGGAATTGGGATTAAAACTGAAAGAATTTGAGTCAGAAAACGAGCTTGTTGGGTCTATTTGCAAATGCGCAATAACACCACGTATCACTATGGCGATGACGTCACAACTTGGTTGATGACGGCACAACATGATCACTCTCCCGTGCTACCATGACAACCCATAATGCTCCGAGCCCTGACGTCACAGGTCACGTAACATGAGATCCGGGATGGGATCCGACAAAACATGACTAAAAAGCCGTAGCTATACTACTGGAATGAAAGTTCAAATGCAACTGCTTGGGTGACCTTTTCTGCTACGGATCGAGGGTCAGAGGTACAAAGGTGAAGGTCAAGGCCAAATTTTATTGTCAAAGGTCAAATGTCATGGTCAAAGATCAAAGGCAAGGTTAAAATTGCCATCCTCAAATGGGGGTCGAAAATAACGTCATATAGTATTGACGTCAGCACCGCGGCTTATATTGTATAACCACGCATGCGACACACGTATTGTTATTTCCAAGATGGCATAATCTTATACACAAAATAGGCGTGTCCCTCTTCCAAATGCGTGCTGCGCATGAGCAGTAACACTGCGTATCGGCGTGGTAGCGGTATACGTAGTGGACCCCTAAAGTACATTGAACAGAATTAATACCTTCACACCCTAGTTGCCCGACCTGAATATTTGAAAACAATAATCAATAAGAAACATCTATGACCTCCACTGAACACTCACAATCATGTACATGCCCGGAGCATGCTTCGGTTGCAATGTCAGCCAAGCCAAATACCAACGTCCCCCATATTCATTAAGTAATTGTCGGATTCGATGTCTAAGCCCGCTGTTTGTACCCGAGTTTCTAACAAGTCGCTGCGCGGAAATTATAGTGGGTTCATTGCAGCTTATTCCCAACTCCTCAACTAAACCATCATTTATGTGAATTGGTCTTTCATATCTCCGAACTAAGACTTCATTCCGATGTATAAAGCTGAAGGCAATGTCCCGAAACACACTGTTCACTTGAGCAAGGGTACCAACAAAGCTAATGTCAGATCTCAAAGCCCTTTTCAGTTATCATTCCATATATTTCGTTTGGTAGTCTATAGTAACAATCATCTCTGTTGTCATTCAATGCTTGCTCGTCGTCTTCATTTATAAGACCACAATCATCATCGTTTGCCACATCACTATCGTTATTCACGTTTTTACTATGTTTCTCATGACCATCACCCTGATTCACTTCGCTACCTTCTACAATCACACTACAATCCTTATTCACTCCACTGTCATCATCATTGCAATCATTGTCATCATCATGTATCTCCTTATCTCCATCTACGCCTCAACAATCAATCATTGAACCAGATAGGCTCACATAGTTTTCTCCCGACCCCTCGGGGAAATGTCCTAAACTTATTGTTGGGAGAGCATTGTTGTATCGACCCTCAACCTCGGGACTAAGAACTGTTATTTCAATGCCTTGATGTTGAACAATTCGACTATTCTTTGTAAGGTAATGTGATCGCTATATGTCCATGTCTGCCGCATTTGCGCTATGTATCGGTATACATTCCTATCAGGCATAAACATATTCAAATGGATTCCACCCAGTGCATACGGATTATGAATTAGGTCGTCTGTTACCTCTGCTCCCAGTGTTACCGCTGATCGAAATATTCCAATATTTTGCAATTGGTCGGCCTTGTTACCCCCCGGTGATGGCGAGTGTCAGTTTTCTGCTGAGGCCTGTTACAACCGATAATGTTACACCAACCAATAATGTATCATCAACGCATAATGTTATAACATAATGTAGTAAACAACCGATAATGTTGTAAACGCCGCATAATGTTATAACTTTAGTCAACGCGTTTTGTAGCAAAAATCAACGCATAATGTTATAACTCGAGTCGGCGTTTACAACCGATAATGTTACACCAACCAATAACGTATCATCAACGGTCCACCAGTCTGAAGGTAGGGTTCATTGCTCCGAGGGTTCATAGTTCCGAGGTTGGGGTATCACTGCTCCGAGGGTTCATTACTCCGAGGGTTCATAGCTCCGAGGGTTCATTGCTCCGATGGTTCATTACTCCGAGGGTTCATTGCTCCGAGGGGTCATTACCCCGAGGGTTCATACTCCGAGGCTTCATTGGTGTGATGGTGTGGGTGGGGGGGGGAGGGGGGGCGGCGGTGACGATTATGGTTGGGCCCGATGTATGTGTGTGTGCGTGTGTGTGGGGGACACATACACACATCGGGCCCAACCATAATCGTCACCGCCATGAGGTTCATCGTTCCGAGGGTCCATTGATCCCAGGGTTCATGGCTCCTAGGATTCATTACTCCGATGGTTCATTGTAGCAAGGGTCCATTACTCCAAGGGTTCACTGTTCCGAGGGGTCATTACCCCGAGGGTTCATACTCCGAGGCTTCATTACTCCGACGGTGTGTGTGGGGGGGGGGGGGGGCTGGCGGTGACGATTATGGTTGGGCCCGATGTATGTGTGTGCGTGTGTGGGGGGACACACACACATACACACATCGGGCCCAACCATAATCGTCACCGCCGTGGGTGAGGTAGCGCACATCTGGGCCGTATCCGTTCACGATTCCAGAGGGAGGGAGGCGTCAATGGGTCCAATCCGGGCATTATACGGTACAGGTCATTAAAATAGTGTACGTGTGTGAGAGAGAGAGACACACACGCACACAGACACACACGCTCACACATAAACACACGCACACACACACAAACACACGCACAGACATGGCGCAACGATAATCGTCAGCGTCGTGGGGGTGCGGACCCCATCCGTTCACAAGCCCAACGGACTTTATGTTCAATAGAAGTGATTGATAGTTGGTGATGTACTGATGTATAGGGATGGCATAGCATGATGATGAGTTGAAGAAGTGTTTCGAAAAAAATAAAGCGAGACCGTTCCCTTGTTGGTAAGGGGACTGTACTCGTGTGTCAAAGTTTCCCGAGGATACGATTCAGTTTCCAGACGGTTAAACCGAATTGTATTCTAGAGCTAGACACTACACTTCCATTGCATGTATGGGGCATGGTGACGAAAATGTGCTAAAGTGTATCGCACACTGGCGGTATGCGTCCTTTAACCAATGCTAAATTTACTGAGATAGTACGTCGGAGTGTCTGAGATTGACTCGCCGCTACTCGGTTGTTCTCCCAGGGCACTCCGTTTTCCTCCACCCGTGACATTGTCTGGCACGGTATGACCTCAGATGTTAAAGTCTTACAACTAAAGCACCAAAGAAACTAATAATTAAATATCTTGTGGTCAGACCAGATGTATTCGCTTTATCTACCCTATGAATGGCAAGTATAGTCACCATGCCTCAAACATCTCACTTAATACCAAATTATTATATAAATTATGGCAATCACAGGTGCAAAAAGATGAGCAGTTTGAAATCTGAACACTGCTGCTTAGATGAAGCAGTGTTCATATTTTAAACTACTTATTCATCTCCACCGTTAATTGCCAGGTCTCGGAAACTACATGTGCGGATTCATGCATGGCTTGAACCATTGAAACCTACAATTAGAAGTTTAGTAAATAATAAAAAGACTTTCATAACTTTTTTTATTTCAGAAAAATGATTATCATGTTCATTGCAAAATTTTAATATAATAAAAACATAAGACTGTTCTCTCTCTCTCTCTCTCTCTCTCTCTCTCTCTCTCTCTCTCTCTCTCAAACACGCCCTCACTCCGGTTTCGCAATTAATTTAACAATGTTAGGCATTTCTTTGCCAAAATGTCAGCACAATATTTCCAAGCATTTCAAAATTAGGTGGGTGATATCCTACGTGTCCACACTCCTTAGAAATCATTAGTCATTTGGGTTCCTTCAATAACCTATTGGTATTGTGATTACCCACCCCCACTACCACCCTCCCCAACAAAAAAAACACGATTAGTCTCTTGTGCTCGCGTTTGTGTATCAAAGCTAAAGCACACAAAGCGACATGTGTGAGTTGTATATCGTTCTTAACTGGTAGAGTGCTGAATTATATTGGGCTTTCTGAATAGGTTAGCCTAAATTTGCCTTGTTGGGGTATAAGGGAGAGTGCCTATAGGCACTCTCCCTTATATTCCAACAAGGCAAATTTTGGTAGATTGGACAGTTTTAATCTTAACCCTGTCAGAAGCCGATCCTAAAACTACTGATCCAGTATGTAGCAGTGAAAAATATCGAAGTAGAGCCCAATTTTGGGCTTTCAGCACTCTACCAGTTAAAGCTTTCCATATTCGGGAGATCCAGAGGTCATACTTCATCCCGTGACATCATCACCAAATTGTGACGTCATAACCAAGGGTATGACATCCATCATCAGAATAGCTACGTTATCACCGGGATAATCACGTCATCGTAGTGGTATCAAGTGCCCATGTACGTACCTAAGGCGTCACATGCTTCTGCCGGATGCAGGGTGCGGTTGTCGTATAAACGTTGTCAGAAGATGGAGGTGCCCTTGGACCAGCAACGTTTTCGCTGAACGGAGTGATCTCGCCTGCTCTGGGTGCCATCGAATTACCGAAACCGACCCGAAAATGATCGAGCATCTTCGGAAACGGATTCCGGTTGCCGCCGGAACCTTCCGAACGTATCCCAGACGAATCAAAGCGGTGAAGTCAATGAGTGTGGAGTGATATTGCCATTCCTATGGGACGTCGAATCACCGAACGCGTCACGACAATGGCTTTTCTCCCGTCATCGTTGGTGTTATCCCAAGACACATGACATTGTGTCCATGTGCCAAACCACAAGGTGCTGGTACACAAAAGAACATGAACACATACCTGGTACTCTCACTGGGTCGATTGTGTTGATACTATGGAAACATCGGGAGAAAAGCCATTGTCGTGGCGCGTTTGGTGATTCAACGACGTACAGGAAAGGTGAGATCACTCCCAACTCATTCACTTCATCGCTTCGATGCTCCGGGATGCGTTTAAGAGGTTCCGGTGGCCACGGAAATCGTTTCTCAAGATTTCCGATCATTTTCGACTCGAGTTCGGTAATTCGATGTCGCCTAGGGCAGTGGAGATCACTCCATTCAGTGAAAACGTTGTTGGTCCATGGACGCCATCTTGTGACGTCATTTCTCTGACAACCGCCCCTGCGAAAACGTGTGACATCATAGATGCGCTCCTGAAACCATGGTGATGTCGCCCCTATCCTGGAGATGACGTAACTGTTCTGATGATGACATCACTATTTGGTGATAACGTCACATACTTGGTGATGATGTCATCGTGATATTTAGTCCCTAGGATCCCCGCAATATGACAATCTTACAGCATTATATACTTCATGTGTGTAATTAAAACATTTTGGCAGAAATCTGCGTGTATCCAGGCTAGATTGTTGACCGTACATGAAAATTTCAATAGCTTAATGCGAATCTGTCCTAATTTTGCTGAGTGGCCATCTGATCTGTGTTAAAATAGTACATGACGTCATTCAAGATTTTGCGGACTGCGTAGATTCCAATTGTAAAATTCCAAATCACGCCATGTACCATTCTGACACAAATCAGATCGGGAAAAATAAAATTCGTCGGGCATTATAGAAAGCCAAAAATGACAGAGCTGTTTCATGTCGCATCGTATAAACAGAACAATCCAGATAGTAGGCCTAATAGAAAAAATATTGTAAAATTATTTGATTGTATGCCAAGTATATGGAGCCAAGAATGGAATGAATAATTTTTTTCGTATAGCGAAGTCATCAGTAAACATGACAAGTTGTCAGTGTTGTATCTATATGCGGCAGTACTTTTGACCATCTCTCTCTCTCTCTCTCTCTCTCTCTCTCTCTCTCTCTCTCTCTCTCTCTCTCTCTCTCTAACTGATGACTGTCGGTATGTCTGTCTCTCCATCAGTCTGTGTGTTTCTATATGTCTCTCTCTCACTCACTCTGCTCTCTCTGACTGTCTCTCCCTTCTGTGTGCGTGTCTGTATGCCTGTCTGCCTGTCAGTCTGTCTGCCTTACAGTTTTGCATCTGATACCATTTATTTCATCATTAGATACCTTTCATAAAACGTTCGGCGACGATTACAAATACGGATAGGGGTTTCACTACTTACTGGATGTAACTGAATATTAAAATATATTTATTATTTAACATTTAATCCTAATAAACTTTCTGTAAGATGTTTATTTATTTATTTATTTGGTGTTTTACGACACTTTAACATCAGGTCATATCGTGTCGGACAGTGTCACGGGTGGAGGAAGCCGGAATACCCGAGAGGACTACCGAGCAGCGGCGAGTCACTGCGTGACATTCCAACATACCAACTCAACAGAGTTAGCATTGGCTGAAGGATTGTGTACCACAAGCGTGCAATACGCCTTAGCACTTGTTCGCCATGGATATGAAGTATCATGCCCAAGGAAACAACTCGGTCGCACAGACCTGGAACTGAACCCGCAATTGTCAGAACCTTCGGATCACGAGTCCAATGCCCTACCGACTGGGCCACCAAGCTCCCCTGTAAGATGTTTACCGGAAATATAAATCATCCCTTTACCCAACATGGGAAGCAGACGACATTAATTTGCGAAGCACATTCTACAATAACTAAATACCTTCATTTTTGTCGTCTCAAAAACATTTCTTATGCACCCCCCCCCCCCCATTGGAACAAGCGCATCGCGCTCGTTCCAATGAGGGGCCATAAGATATGTTTCTGAGACAAAATTAATTTTGATTCGATATGTCTGCGAAGTAGGTTACAGATAGTTGCATTCAGTTACACCCAGTAACTAGTGAGACCCCTATCCGTGTTTTGTAATCGTCGTCGTACGTTGTACGAAAGATATTTATTGTCTAAACAGGAGTGCGTTAGAAATTGGTGACCGTAATACATGGCACTACCTAGTACATAAAATAAAAGGCAACGAAACCCAATGTTAAAGGAGTAATTTCGACTGATTTCACTAACCGTGGGGAATTTGACATATTAACTTTCATTTTGTCATTTCCAAAATAGTAACTGGCAATAATATTTTTGTGTATGGATCACCGGGATATACCCAGTGACCTATACACAAATATATTGTTGATACGTCGCCTGGTTGTTCCCTACAATTGCATTTTTTACAGTATACGTGGCTGTTGGATAGTTGAATGGAGGGGGGGGGGTGGTGGTGGTCACCCGGTCGGTGTTTGCCTAGTTAGTAATTACGGACACCCGCTTAAAGAGACATTCTAACACTGAATATTTTTTGAACAATTTTAAAGACTAATTAGAAATGATCAATGTCCCAAAATAAAGTGTCCGATATATGCGGCATGTCTATATTCGCTGCTATTACTTAAATATAGTGGTTTTGTACCTACATAAATTGTCGCTTCAACATAGAATCTAATTTCATTTTGGATCCAAAATGCATTTAAATTCTATGTTGAAGCGACGATTCGCGTAGTCACATAGGCAGTATATTTACGTCATCACAGCAAATATAGACATACCGTATATATCAGACAGTCAGAAATTTATAAATCGTCTTTAGAAATTGTTCAAAAAATGTTAAATGTTAGAATGTCACTTTAAGGATTGGCCTTGTTTATGAGCTAGCCTGGTTTACCTGTAGCGTATATATAAAATAAAAAAGATCCAGCTGTCACCGCTGCTTTATCACGTGATCCGTGATCAGTGCTATAAATGTGAAAAATTCAAAGTTATCGTCCAGTAAAAATTAAAGTAAATTAGGAATAATTACTGCACCGATGGAAATAAGTTGCCATATTAACGCTAACTAATCTTATAAGCAGTACCGATTCATTGAAAGCAACAGCTCTTGGTAGAATTTCTAGAGAATCTTTCTTTCTAAGAGCTTCCCTAGAAGTTGTGCCAAAGACTTGTGCCTAAAATGAAAGGTACGTATTGTAAAATTATGCGGTAATGTGACAACTTATTTCCAGCGGCATTGTATGCTTTTGCAAACTTTCTGTAGCAACCTATTTCCAGAATATATCGCTAACGATATATCTGGAAAACTGAGAAGCAGTCAACAGCAACCAAGCATTGAACCAGTTTGCAGTACCACCAAATAGTTCCCGAATACGATGGGCTATACCACTCCCTTTCCCAGATGCACAATAGAGGCGCCTGACACTAATAATGCTGTTGCCGCTTTCACGAATACCAATTGATGTGGCTAAATTGTTGGAAATGTGTAGAAATGGGTAAAATCTAGATGTTATTTCTTTGAACTGCTGCGACACCCTGTTAAAAGCGCCTAGCATCGTCATATCTCTAAAGAGTGCTTTTGAAATAATTATTTGCAGAATTTCTACTGGCAAAACAGGTAAAACCCCATGTTCTCTTGCATCTTGTCTGCCGGGTACATTGTCTTCCGAGTCACCACCCATCTGATTCGCCAGATCACGAGTATCACACGAATCAGGTATAGGTGACTGATTCGGGGAGACAAGGTCCCGTTCCAATGTATCATGTCTTCCACTAGCATTGTCATCAGAGTCACTACCTATCTGGTTCGCCCGATCACAAATATCAGACGAATCAGATGCAGGTATTTGATTCTGACGGACATTGCAAGTCGAGGTCTGTATGTTGTTCAATATTTTCGATCGATTCATGCTTGATGGACATATGCTAACATAGTGGTCACCATGGCCTTCGGCCATGTGTCCTAAATATAATGTGGGCAAGTTACCGTTGATTTGTCCATTGGGAGACAGAAGGCGTGTTCCGCCCGCACCAAGCGAAGAGGAGACAGAGATCTGAACGTGGTAAATTTCACTTACTCTCTGTAAAGTGATATGGTCACCATATGTCCCATCACGCCCCATGTTTGTAATGTACCGTCCAAAATCACCGTTTTCCACGTAATCACCCATATAATCACCAAGACTGTTATAAGGATTCCTCTGAAGGTCGGACACAATTTCGGATCGCAAGGTCTCTTGTGATCTATAGATACCAATATGGGCTAGCTGATCTGCAAGAGCGGCAAATTGGCAATTACCATCACCGGGTGGGTCTAATTGGACAGCAAAACCTGTTCCTTCAAGTTTCTCTTTGTGGGTGAGCACAATATAATATTTACTACGGTGTATAGCTTTGTGGGAACGACTTCGCCTCTTCTTCTCAGCCTCGGCTGTCACGCTGGTTATATCATTTACGGAGAACCACCTGACTACTGCAGTATTGTCTTTGGGCGAAAGATACCTCACTCGATAACGATGAAATTTTATATCTCTCTCCAGAATGGTGCCGCGAAGAACATAAAGTCGACGGGGTTCGTGGTGCTTAGCGTTTCTTATGCGAACAAGAACATTTTGTTTCACATTATAGAGTGATGACGGATTTTTGCCAAGCTCACGTCTTATCATTCTCCTCATGCAGCGTGAAGTAGCTGCAGCTGCTGCGGCACGGACTTTACCTCTATTTGTATCAAAATTGAGCAAATCTTTGGGTAATGGCTGTAGCTCATTCTGTCTTTTAGCTGATACATTTTCGATTGTAACACTGTCGTCTGAAAATTTAGCAAATGTTAGTCGATGGTTTTGCCGACCGAAATAAATCTCAAACGGTGTTTTCCAGTTCAGTTCTTCACGTACGTCGTCGTTCAAGATTGAAGCGTACTGGGGAAGGCGATTCACCCAGTTCACACCACGTTTTTTAAGGCTTACCAGATCATACATAATTTTTTTTCTAAGGACTCTGTGGGACCTCTCAATTTTCCCCTGACTCTGTGGGTGATAGGGGGAGCTCGATATTATTCGTACGTCCATTTTTTGCATAAGTCGTTTCACCGCACCTAGGAACTCACCTCCTCTATCGTGCTGTAAAACTCTGGGTGGACCGTGTTCTATGTATATATCTTCTAAGAAGCGTGCGACTTCTTTGCTGCTTTTAGTCGACATTGGCCGTAGCCACACATATCGACTAAAGATATCCATCAGGGACAGAACATATCTGTATGTCTTCCGATTATATGTCACCTTACAATTCAGCATGTCCATTATATCAACTTGATGTCGTTGTTGCACAGATGATGCTCGTATTGGCTTGAGCGCACAGCGATTAGAAAACTTAGCTTTCAGTAGGTGGTAAGATGTGGATTTATCCAAATATCGGTACACAGAGCGTTCACTGATGCCGCAAAACTGGCTACCAAGCCTGTGCTTGAGTTTTCTAGCGCCTGACCCTTTGCTTTTCTTCAGTGCCGCCTTTACTTGGTTTGCAATGTCTCCTGTTCGTAACACCTTTTTGCCGTTGTAAAGCAAATGGCCACCTTCGGCAATACTGTATGCATTTCTGTTTCTGTAGAAACGGACAAGTGCTGCCTTCTGCACTCTTGTGCGCCGTTTGACAGGCACAACAAAATTGCCCGTCATGCATCTCACAATAATGTCATATACGTCGTCATCCATAGGGCGAGTGCCATAACTTATTGAGTATCTTATGAGTGAAACCCATACCAATATACACAAAACCAGTAAGACGTAGAGCTTCATGGCTGTTTGACTGACCACTGAAAACTAAATTTTGTGGCATGCCTATGCCGATACGATACCCAGCATGCTAATATCAAAGGAAAACAAAACAAAAAGCCCTTTGCGAAATGAAAGCCATTGGTAGAGGATTCCGTGTCCTCAGAGACCTTTGAAATCAACATCCTAATACGCAGCAATACGGATGTCATTTATTTGAAATACAGAGCTATGTAAATTTCTTATACGAACTGCCGGTACCTGAAAACAATTTCCGAAGTCTGTGCTTGAAACACAATCACAATGACGGACAAAGTTAATAACAAATTAACCCATAGCAAATTTAAAACATAGGCAATGAGAGTGTATGTGTGTGTGAGAGAGAGAGAGGTGGGGGGTGGCAGGGAGGGGAGAGAGGAGTGGGGACGGAGAGAGAGGAGAGAGGGTGGGGGAAGAAATTGGAAGCGGGGAGAAAAAGGGGATACATGTAGAGAAAGAAAAGTAGAGAGAGGGGAGGGAGAGAGGGGAGGAATCGAGTGGAAGATGGGGGTGGTGGAGAGGGGGGTAGAGATAGAGGATTAGTGGGGGTAGAGAGAGAGAGAAGGGTGGGAGAGCGAAGGAGAGGAGAGAGATAAGGAGAGGGTGTGTGTGAGACAGACAGACGGACGGACGGACGGACGGCTAGACGGCTGGACGGACGGACGGACGGACGGACGGACAGACAGACGGACAGACAGACAGACAGAGATGGGAGGGAGTGAAAGGGGGAAAGTGAGCGAGAGATACAGAACGAGAAAGAGAGAGGAGAGGGGAAGAGAGGGAAGGTGCATGGAGATATAGAGCGAGAGAGGGAGATTGAGAGCATTAGGATATTAATTTGAAATTCTATTAGTAGCGTAGCTTGTACCTTAGACCCCTCTTTCAGGGGAACCCGCTGGGGAACCTTGGAAGAAGGTTATCATTTGATGGTTCTCATCACGTGACTATATCATTGGGTAGCCATGGTAACCCGCCATCTTGTGGCGTCATCACCATGTTGCCACGTCCCCTCTCCTGCGCATGCACTCAAGACATAGGGTCTTATATTTAGATTGGGGAATTTCCCATTGATGTTACGATGAATATATTGAGTGGGGATGGTGGCCATTGGTGGGTGGCCATCTTGTTTTCCAAAGCTCGTCCAACAAGACGAGGTATGTTTACTTGTTTTTGCGGGAAAATCGCTATTTCCTATTTTCGTGATATCGAATGGCCGAAATCGACTCGACAATGGTCAGAAATCATCGGAATCATCGGGTAATGACCGGAACCTCCCGATGGGTATTGCGGACCCTCGGAGCGATGGATACATGGGGTGTGTAGAGGGGAGGTAACATTCCCCAATCTAAATATAACACCATATTTGCACATGCGCGCACGCACAGGAAACGTGGCGTGGCAACATGGTGATGACGTCACAGTATGACGAGTTACCATGGCTACCCAATGATATAGTCACGTGATGAGAGTCTTGCAAATGAGAACCTTCTTCCTGGGTCCTGGAAAGAGGGGCGAAAGGTACATGCTATACTACTTCTAATATAAATGTTACAGTGTTGTAAACAAGAGCCTCGCGCATGCGCAATAGGCGAGGTCCCCCACCGAGGTCCCCCGAATGTGGGACAAGTCATACATGTTATACTATCCCGTTGGAGTAATGAAGCCTCGGAGTATGAACCCTCGGGGTAATGACCCCTCGGAACAGTGAACCCTTGGAGTAATGGACCCTTGCTACAATGAACCATCGGAGTAATGAATCCTAGGAGCCATGAACCCTGGGAGCAATGGACCCTCGGAACAATGAACCTCACGGCGGTGACGATTATGGTTGGGCCCAAAGTGTGTATGTGTGTGTGTGTCCGCCCACACACGCACACACATACATCCGGCCCAACAATAATCGTCACCGCCCCCCCCACCCCCCCCCCCCCCCCCCCCACACACACACACACATACCCTGTCGGAGTAATGAAGCCTCGGAGTATGAACCCTCGAGGTAATGACCCCTCGGAGCAATGAACCCTCGGAGTAATGAACCCTCGGAGCAATGGACCCTCGGAGCTATGAACCCTCGGAGTAATGAACCCTCGGAGCAGTGAACCCTACCCTCGGAGCTATGAACCCTCGGGGCAATGAACCCTACCTTCAGACTGGTGGACCGTTGATGATACGTTATTGGTTGGTGTAACATTATCGGTTGTAAACGCCGACTCGAGTTATAACATTATGCGTTGATTTTTGCTACAAAACGCGTTGACTGAAGTTATAACATTATGCGGCGTTTGCAACATTATCGGTTGTTTACTACATTATGTTATAACATTATGCGTTGATGATACATTATTGGTTGGTGTAACATTATCGGTTGTAACAGGCCTCAGCAGAAAACTGACACTCGCCATCACCGGGGGGATTCAAAGAAACTTCAAACCCCATATCTCTAAACTGTGTAGGTCTGTCAGCTTGCGTGAGAACAATATAATACTTTTCTTTGAATGTGTTCATTTCCGCGCGTTTTTTGCCCCTTTCTCTTTGTTGGCTGTGGAACTTGCGAGGTTGGCGACACTCACCCATTTCGTTATTACTCCCGATTCACTTCTGATTTCCACCTTGTGTCTTCCAGTCTCTAATTTCCTGTCGATAATTTCCCCGTTCTGTATCATTAATTTGGATAGCTTCCCAGTCGAACGCTTCACACGGACAAGAACCTTATCACCAACTGTATAGACCGATGGTGGGCAAGCCTTCAGCCCAGCATTGATCATACGCTCAGCTCACCGTTTGGTGGCCTGGTTGTTTTTTGTCACATAATTCCTCTACTGGTCTCAAATCTTTGACGTTCGGCTTCCGACGGTTCTACATTTATAACGCTCTCCGACTGTACAGTAGAGCTGGTTTCTGTTTTCTGCAGCAGATTATTTTTTCTATCGTAAAAAACTTCGAAAGGCGTCTGCCAGTTTAAGACGTCTTTGGCTTTGTTGTTCAGTGCCGCCGCGTAGTCTTCAATATTTTTTACCCAATCATGAAGGATTTTTTTTCGAAACGACCTGTGTGACCTTTCCCTGGCTCTCGGGGTGGTAGAGCCTACTTCTTACTATCTTCACATTCATTCGCAAGAGCAGCTGTTTGACCCCTCCCCTGAAATTCACACCCTCCATCACTCCAAATTGAGTGTAAATGTCTAATAAATACCGTTCAATGTTATCACCGCTCTTGGAAGTTAACCCTTTACCTAACATGGAAAGCAGACGACACTTGCAATAAAAATTCTTGAATAAGTAATTTTTGTCATGTTTTGTCTCAAAAACATAGGTTATGACCCCTCGTTGGAACGAGCTCGACGAGCTCGTTCCAACGAGGGGTCATAACCTATGTTTTTGAGACAAAAAATGAAAAAATAATGAAAATTAATTGGCTATTTTTGAGAATAGCGCTGGTCGGTTTTGGCCGTTACGTTGGGTAAAGGGTTAACGGACACAGAAAAACATACCGACTGAAAATATGAATGATGGAAAGAACATAGCGGTATGTTTTGCCTTCACGTAGTACCATTTGGTCGTTCATAAAAAATAAATCAATTTGATGTCTTGCCATAACCTCTTTAGCACGGACCGGTTTCAAATTAGGCCGGTTAGCAAACTTAATGTTAATCATTGATACAACTCGGAATTCTTAAACACTCTTGCAGTTCCAGCTTCGCTGACACCACTGAAGGCATTCGTAGTCGCACATTCAATCTGCGTACACCGGATCGTTTCAAATCACGAAACGCCACATTAACTCTCCTCTTGATTTCACTTTCTCGAAGGACGACTTTACAGTCGAGGACAAGCTTTTCGCTGTCATTTATATGCAGATCCTGCTTCGCCCATCGGTGATATCGCATAGTAACTGCAGGGTGGGGGGGGGGGGGGGCGCGGTGGCTCAGTTGGTAGAGGTGCAGGCTGCAAGCCGAGAGGTCCTCGGTTCGAATCCCACCTGCGGCAACCGCGTTGTGTCCTTGGGCAGGACACTTCACCCCGAATGCCTACATGGGGGCACGATGACGCTGTGTACTGAGGCGTACTGCACGTCGATGGTGCGCATGTCTTCAACCACTCTAACCCTGCCTGTGCTGCGGTGCAGAGTTCAGAGTTACGATGTTGGAGAGCTGACAGCTGCTCGTCGTTGCTCGGTGGTTCTCTCCGGGTACTCCGGCTTCCTCCACCCGTCAAACTGTCACGGTCACGATTAGCCATTGTGCATAAGTATGTGACCTTAACCACCAATAAATAAATAAATAAATAAATAAATAAATAACTGCAGGGTGGAATGCGGTTCGTTCACTGAGTGCCCCCCCCCTCTCCCCACCCCCTTCTCCCATTGTTACGTGCCATAAACAGCCACAAGTCATACGTTTTATCATTCAACAGGTGCTTAGCTTCGTGATAGACAGCAAATAAGAAAAAAACAACAAACAATCAAATGCTCGAAACGAAACTTGGCGATTGAAACAAAAAAAATCAAGAATTACCTCCCCTGATATTTCGTCTGTTCAGTGCATCAACCCTCGAGTGCCTTTTTCATATAATGGGGAAAAAGGGGAAAACAAATTAGCCTTTGAAATAAAATAATTAAAAGGTACTGTCATATTAAAATACCACACTAATTCAACCGATGATATGTGACTTGTCAGTTAATTATAATTAGCTAATCTCTTCACTTGGCTGGTTGAAGTCCACACACAGCTGTACTATTATTGGGAGCAAGGCACTGCCGTCTACCACTTGACCTCTTGATGCATACCAGATATGGAATACAGATTGAGAGAAATACTGATAGTGTCATGCTGTTCTGTTCACACATGAAAACATTGATATGTTTTTTATTTATTTTCATGAAATATTCCAATGTTTAATGATATCCTACCAAATTCAAATGGATTATAAAACAATTTTGCCACAGAATTTGTTTTTGTAACAGACAAAATATTCATTGTTTTAATAGCAGGAACATGTTGGCACCATTCAGGTTAGGTAACATAATGTTTACCATTGGGATAAAAAGTTAGGATTTTATTTATTGGTGTTTAAGGTCACGTACTTCTACACAGTGGCTAATCGTGACCACAACATGGATAAAAACTCAAGTCCAACCAATTGCATATCACCCATTTTGCCCACTCGCTAGTACTAACTGATTTCACCCCAGCAATGCACTGCGGAACAATGGGACACATAAGAATAACACACCTTTGGACCTGAGACGGGAGGGGGTGGGGGTGGTGAGATAAAGGCGTTTCTTGTAAAAATTCGCCCACTTTAGCACTTTAGTAACGTAATTTGTATAAACCGTTATATCTAATTCACGATAACAGTGATATAGCTTGGTCGTATCAACCCTCGTTTAGGGAATCACGGAAAAGACTTTGAGTCATTTTGGGGTTCATTTGGGTAATTCCGTGTATTTCCATTGGGTCCAATGCTCTTTTGTTTCTTACTGAAAGCCTATATATATATACAGGGGCTGGGGAACTTAGAATACGCGGAATGTTTACTTAAAAGACAATTTGAGGTTTATTTGGGTAATTAGAAATACTCCTGTTAGTTTGAACACATCCGTAGAACACGCTCCTATTGTAGTATTATGATTTGGGTTACTTAGCAATAATCTGTCACCATAATAACCAAGATGGCGGCCTCCGATAAACAAGATAGACGGCGGCAACACGCCTCACCCAAACAGCACGCGCTGCGCATGCGCAGTAACACCACGTATTACCATGATGATGACGTCACAAGGTAACCGCTTACGTACACTACCACGGCAACCACGACAACCACTTGAACCCATAATGCACCACTGGATGCCGTCAATTCCGGAGTCCCCAAATGAGGGTTGATGTGACCGAGTTATACTACTGATGACAGTCAATTGATAAATTGTAAAAACTGCCTTATTATAATCTGCCTCATAACATTTGTGGTCTTTCCTTTGACAACGGAATTTCGCGCGTGTCTAGAACCGTGGAAGTTGATGGATTCTTATTGTATTATCTATTCGGTGCATTATAAACGTGTATAGAACACACGTGACTTTAACAGCAGCTTCTCTTTGATTATTTATCCATTTATTTATTGATGTTAGCCTAGGCGCCACATATTTATGCACAAAAGCTAATATTAACACAACATGGAGATAAAGTCAAACTTAATCAATCGTTTAAATCCCAGTCTTTTTAAAGAAGTCCCATCTGAGCATTTGTGGACTTGGTACAATTTTACCAGCAAAGCAGAACTTGTTTTGTTTACTTTAGTTAAAAAGGACTGTTTCACTTCCTGGGTCCCCTACAGGAATGTTTTGATTGTTACATGTGTTATGTGTGGATTACAGAATTGGTCGATCATTTTAGGGCAGATGAGTTGGTTAGATTCAGTCTCGAGATTTGGAGTGTTTTGGGGAGTAGACGCCTTCCAGAAGCATAGAACAGTCGACCAGTACAAGAAGGCAATAACAGTTCAGACTGATACTTGGCCATGCTTAAATAGACTGGAGTGGCGAAGACTACCACGTCTATATAATATCAATAAAAGAACACATGATCAAGACTATAGTCCCACGCGTTACCGCTGAGAACGAGCGGTGAAAAGCTTAGATAGTCAATACAACACTACCATACATAACATTTACAAACAAATATGTAGTCTCCACCATGCAATGCAGTATAATCCCCCCCCCCTCCACCCGAGCCCCATCCGATGCCGTCATATACCCACAACACATACAATAAACGAACGATGGACTTTAACTGGATTCGATCGACCACGACATAATTTAGAACCGGAAGTAGGCGATATCAGCATTAATTAGCTGCTTACTGTAAATGCATTCATTTCTCAGGGAAAAAAATATCTTGCAAACCCAAATACACATTAGTTCACAATACACTATGAAGACAGGCAGGCATACACAATTCTCCACCAAGGTGGCTATATTGCATTTTTTTCAGAATTTCTAATGTAAAGCGGAACGTCGGTGTAGTCATAAAGCACCAATCCATCATAATTGAATCTGATCGATCAGGCATCCGATTTTCAAAATATTGCAAGGAAGATTGACAAAAAGAAGATTGCTGCTATAGTGATTATTATAATGAGTATTTCAGAATGCTCATCATCGAAAGAAACCTCCCTTTACTCACCACCAAAGAAAACGAGAGCCGTCGTGTATTTGGGTTTTATGTTGCTTCCTGACGGACGGACGGACGGACGGACGGACGGACGGACGGACGGACGGATGTACTTGTGAGGTAATTTCAGTGTTAGGTACGGGTAAAATTCCGCACCTGCGACCGTTTTTGCACTTCAAAAGTGGGTGTTTTGAGGGGCCGCTCCTCAGAAGAGGGGACTGGATCAGTGGTTGAATCACCGGTTTGCACAAGTAACGTCTGTACGCACAACTTGTTCACACACGTACATCTGAAGTAGCCTGAACGGACAGACAGACGGTCTGACAGACTGACAAGCGGTGGTCAGGCGGGTGGGAGGGCGAGAGGGCTTCGGGTGGGCTTCCGGGTGATCATCGGGCAGGCAAGCAAGGGGGCAGGCAGGCAGGCAGGCAAGCGGGCAGGCCGATCGATCAGCAGGAAGACAGCAGGCAAGCATGCAGGCCATCGAATAAAAACGAATTTGTGTTTCCCGTTTCCTTACATGTACGTTTCAAATACACCCCAACGCCAACCAAAGTCACTTTCATCAAGCACACGTTAGAATAGGGGCTAATGCAAGTTTTGATATCAAGTATTACAAAAGCTGGCGATTTATATAACAAAAGTGGCTAGCTGTATTTTTTATAACAAAAATGGGCGATTTCTATAACAAAAATGGTGACCTCAAACTATAACAAAAGCTGGCGTTCTATAACAAAACTGGTGAGGTATAACAAAAGTGGGCGGTATAACAAACGTGGTTGCAACATTAATGAATGCTAATTCGTTCCGACTGTGATGCCTCGAGTCTCGATTGTGGTACTTGTGTTCATATATCTGAACAGTTTTAGATATACCGGTATACCGCGGTATTTTTTTTTTGAATACCGATACCGGTATTCAGTTTAGAATATCGTGCAGCCCTAGCGTTTACCAGGTAATAAAAATCATTAGCAGCAAACTTTTAATTAATGAAGCACTGGGTTGTACCTGGTACTTCATTAATTAAATTTTTGATGATTATTCCCATAATTAGTGTTTGCAATCTAATGTTATTGCGTCTGTGGAAATACTGCCCACCCTGTGGAAAGTGACCGGTCCACGGCTGCAGTACTATACTCGTGCTTCCTCCACCCATAAAACAGGCCTACACGATGTGACACTGGCTGTTGAAAGTGTCGTTAAACACCAATAAACAAATAATCTAGGGTGAGTTTGATGTTTTGGGGACTCACAAACACCCTGTTTCACCCGTTGTTTGGCGATAGATTAATCTTCTCTAATTTTCGCAATTCACTTGCAGTTTTTGATCAGAAAGCTGTCATTTATTCCCTTGGATATTGGTAATGTCTCTTGTATATGCACTACGAAATTCCATTTCGCATGTACAAAAGTACGGTGGCTGATTTAAGCCACCCTCAATACTTTTTTTTTATCTCGAGATCTTTTGATAATATCTCAAGATCTCGAAATAATATCTCGAGATCTCGAGATAAAAAACGTATTGAGGGTGGCCAAAATCAGCCACCGTACAGTTGTACTTGTCACGTCTTAAATTTTAGAAGTTCACACAGACGCGAGAGCAGTCATTGTTACGTTGCATTTTTTGTCGTAACGACTCTTCAATGGCCTACAAGACTGGGGTATGTTCGGAGGGTATGTTCCTTTGTACAGGAGTAATTTCCCGATTCGTAGAATTACCACAAACAACCCTACAATCCCTTCAAATCACCAAAAACGACTTTATTTACTACGGATTTCCCTTAGAATCCTTTCTTTTTAGGACCACTGTAACATGGTACCAAGAGGCCCCAGGTACCGAGGAGTGACCCCTGGGTATGTTCGACTGAACTAGAGTGTTTTTTGCTGGTTCGGATTTCCCCCAGAATCCTTTTTAAGACCGCCATATCATGGCTTATAATAGTAGCACGTAGTGCTATAGTACTGAGAGGCTCCTTTGGATTATAGCCAACTGATAGACAACCTCCATGAAAGCCTATATCATCCTAAAGCCAAGAATCTATCGAGCAGTTACTGATAAGTCATTGCTCGAACGACTCGAACCCCATCGAGCAAATAAGCTATCGAGCAATTGCTCGTTCGAGTGACTCGCACATACGACTCTTAGCCTCACTTCGGCATTTGAGGATACCTATGACCTGGTATTGTATTATTTGAGGATAACTATCGGAGACACCTGCTGGAGAATCCCTTTTTGTCGTATGTGGCAATGAGGGCCATGAAAAAAGCCCTCAATGAAGTCTAATTTACTATCCCTCTTAGCCTCATGTCGTTTGAGGCCACGAGAAAAGCCCTCCTCAATGAGGACTGATTTACTTTCCCTCTTATCCTCATTTGAGGATACCTATGGCCTGGTGTTGTATTATTTGAGGATTTCTATCGAGGATATTTTCTGGAGAATCCCTTTTTGTCGTATGAGGCCATGAGGGCCATGAGATAATCCATCAATGAGGTCTAATTTACTAACCCTCTTAACCTCATTTCTTCGAGTGCATGAGGGCCATGAAAAAGTCCCTCAATGAGGCCTAATTTACTATCCCTCTTAGCCTCATATCGGTATTTGAGGTTACCCATGGCCTGGCCTTGTATTATTTGAGGATACCTTTTGTAGAATCCCTTTTTTGCCGTATGAGGCCATGAGGGCCATGAAAAATGACCTCAATGAGGTGTATTCTACTATCCCTCTTAGCCTCATTTCCGCTGAAGCCATGAGGGTCAAGTCTAATTTACCAGCCTGTTAGCCCCATTTCGGTATTTAAGGAAACCTGTGATCCAGCTCCTATACAGCTCCTATACAGTTCCTACACAGGTAGTCTTACCAACGACGTCCATCTTATCTCCAAAGCTTCAGCGCCACTACTTGTCTATGGTCTACCTGGCCTATCATTAGCTTCTTCAGCAGATTCTAAGGGAAATCCGTAGTAAATAAAGTCTTTTTAGGACCACGTATCACTATGGAGATGACGTCACAAGATGGCCGTTCACGCGGGTTACCTCAACAACACAACATGGTGCCACTGGGTCACGTGGCATGACGTCACTTCCTATGTCATGCCTAGGTCCTGCTAATGTGGGTCGGATACCTCATCTCCTGCTACTCAGGTATCCCCGAATCTGCTCTGGATTAGTATCTCTGCGATCCACATTTTTTCGCCACATTCCTATGCTGAATAGGCACCTGATTGATTGAGATTATCCTGACCTTAACAGCTGTTGATGTAACCGATGTACGACCGAGTTGGCATCGAGAAACAAGATTTACCATTTACTGCATTCTGATAGACATGGACCGATACATATAGAATATGCCCATAGTAGCTTGGTGTACCGAATGTTCGCCACGAGTGGCGAGGTGGTGTTAACCGCGAGCCTTTGGCGAGCTGTTAACACCGCTTCACCACGAGTGGTGAACATTTGGTACCCCAAGCTACTTTGGGTATATTTTAGTTGTACCATGATCGTCAGATTGATGAGAGTTTAAATGTTAAATAATACAATATTCACGCGTGCGAATCTGTTTTTCTCTTACATGAGCACCGGTGAGCGGTACTTCTGCTGTCAGTTTTATCGGCGAAGCGAAATGGAAAAAGAAACAAGCAAATGACGAGGCCTTTTTCATTTTAATATTATAATAACGTACTATTTCGAGTTATGGATGATTTATTAACATGAGGCAACGCATGTTTGTTAATTTTTGGTATCTTATGGGGTAAACTCATTTAAAAAATTGCCGGTTTTATTTCACTCTTCGTAAGGCAACGAGCGATAAATGTAGACAAGTTTGCATTCTAGTCGTGGTCACCAAAGGTCAACTTGGATGTAGTTCCACCGTAGGTGTAAATTTTAACTATTGAAATCCCATTGCTTGCGTGTTCACCACAGTTGGTATGTAAAGCTAAAATTTATGTCATAGGCTTTTTACATATGATATAATAGGTAATCATGCTATAAATATAGGTTATTATCACCATGTGAGTTTCTCGTCTCTGGGCATATATCGAAGAGTCCGTTAGAAGGAGTGGATATATGACACAGAGGTGAGTTCTCGACTTCAATACACCATCTCGGAAACTCCCATTGGCGGTAATAACCAATTAATCTAATAATATTTTTCACTTTCTTCACTTCTTCGCATATATGTTAACAATCATTCAAATTGAATTTTTATGAATGACGTCATCGTATTACGTTTTTGAGCTGTGCATGACGTAACACCCTTTCATTCTTTCGCTTGTAATATTACCGTCGAGTTTTCGATGAGTGCAGGTAAAACACGTTCTCTTTCTGAATCGAATGATCGCACGTGTGATTGCTACCCTCAGCACAGATTTCTATTTCGTCTGGACGTTTTTACTTGTACTGAACGAAATACGTTCTTGTTGTAAGATGAATCACGGAAGTTGGATCTCGGGTATTTTATGATAGAGAGTTAACAAATGTTCTCACAGAAATTCCATCAACTGAAGAAATCCTACAAATAAAGGAACGGGAGACAGTTCATGCCCATCCCAAGTACAACCCTCATTGGTGTTGTTTCTGGATAATCGATTATCTTGGTTTATGAACCTGTCTTACGAGATATATTGTTAATTCGTATTGAGTGGCGCTGGTTGGGAATGCAAATTATACATTTATAATATGAAAATCTGTCACTTCATGTGTTTGGTGATGAGCTTATATCGACGTCATTTGCATTTTTTGTACATTTTATAAAATAGATTTTCTGTTCCCATTATCATTTTTGTTGAGGATACTTAGATAGGGTTGTCTATTAAAAACTATGTTAGCCAGTAAACTGAAGGCTGCAACCTTCATATGTTTTGTACTGTGTTTTTGCAATAATGTGAAATGTTTCGACAATGTAGTTAAGCCGACCTGTGATAAGGACGTCAAAGAATGTACATTCACTCTGACGCTAGAATACTTGGAAACAATGGTGTACGTAGACAGCTCAACGCGAAGAGGTAACGCCATCATCGCCCAAGAAGGCAAGCTTTACAAAAGAACACCCACTGCAGACAACTGTGATGAAATGGAGGAACTGACAGAGGATGGTAAGTTTTACTATTTGTTCACTGGTAGATACAGGTGGGTCGTGGAGCGATCGGTCCGTCTTAGGTGTACGGCAGAATCTCATCCCGAATCACGTTAACTCTCTGGACACTGATGCCAAAACAATCCTCTTTTTTAGGGGGGGGGGGGGGGGGGCAGTTGCACTGCACTCTGCATTTTCTATTATGTTAGTACTACCAACACAAGGTCTCTCTTTCCCTAAACTACACATCTGAAGTCCATTTTCCCCATTGTTGTCTATTTTCCCTTTGAGTTCTAACGAGCTTGACAATAGCAGGCACAATTATGATCCACCAAAAATCCAATCACAATATTATTAAAGTTCAAGTTTTGATTTATTTTGAAGACCATCTAGCGACATTTTTGTTCTATTGTTAGACTGTCCTGACGTTCATTGGGCGCAATAAAACGTCATTTGCAATGCTTCAGCATTGCAGATGGCGCATTGTTACACCCTAGGGACGATTATACACTTCAATCTTTCAGTACCTCCCCTCAGATACATTTATGTCCAATGTCTGTGTCTCCCTGTAGGTCACTGGTATTTACTAAGTTGTCATTCCTTAACTCCCTCAAGTCAGTCATTAAGAGAGGTTTAGAGTGGGTGACAGCCACCCTCGCAATAACTTTTCCAGTCGGGGCATTTTCGTCAGGATTGCAGATATTGATTTTCTCTCGCTAGTAATCATGTACTTTCTTAACCATTTACCAAACGTAATGGCCAAAGACGACAAGTGCTATTCATAAAACATATCATTCAATTTTCAGTATTTTTTTTCATTTTTGGCTCAAAACAGCTCATGATGCCTTATTGGGACGAGCTCGCCGAGACCGTTCCTATGAGGGGTCACAAGCAATGTTTTTGACTCAAAAAAAAAAAAATAAAAGTTATTCAATAACTTTGTTTGCAGGTGTCGTCTGCTTTTTATGTTAGGTAAAGAGTTAAAAGACTGGATTTTGGACTTAATTCACACCCGTAGTCAGTCATACAAATGGGGGGCTGTAGTATAGGTTCCAGCGAATATTCGAGATTTGATTCGACATTGATACCATACGTCTGGGTCGAGATCGATCCCGAATCAGTCTCAAGATTCGATTTTTTCCGAATCTCTCGTACCAACTTCAATTTGTCACATTTCCAACAAAAATTCGATAAAACTGTCATTAGAAAATTCATTAATGTAGGATCAATTCATATTTAATTGAGTAATTGGCAATGTTTAATTGTTAAGTAAATAGTGAATTTTGCCCAGAACATTATTCATAGTTTTAATTTTTGAAGGCGTAACTTGTTACTATTCACGTTCTTGAGAACGTGAATAGTAACAAGTTAAGCCTTCAAATATTAAAACTATGGATAATAGGCCAAGCTGTTTCGGCGACGGTGCTTCATAGAATATTTATTTATTTATTTGTGTTTAATATGTTCAGTCAGTCTTGTAAGGGTCATCACAGGAAACCGTAACTTCCATTTGGTGCAATATGAAATAACTTGTCTATTAAGATTCATTTCGTAATTCGATTCGATATCGATATAAAAGACAAAATTCTATTCGAAAAAAAAATTTGTGAGTCGCATATCCCTACTTTGGTACTCGATTCGAGCTGTTGGGAGTGCTGAATGACAAATCTGGAGTACCGGTACGGTGCATGTTAATAAAATATGTTACGTCACGACTATTTCTTGTATACTTTATTTATTCCCTAAAAATTCCAAGAAGTCTTGTGTTTTATAACTATAATTGCGATGCAACTACATCATCAAGGCAAGTAGATACTTTAGAACATCAAACAACACCCATTATTACCACTCTAGCGGGCGTTCCTTAGGCCATTATCGCTAATTTCTTGGGCTTTAATACGCGCTGAATACACATGTCATCACGTGACGTGCTGGGCCGCTAATGGTATCTGCTTTCCATTAGCGCCCAGCGGCCCCACACGCCACGTGACCGAATTACGTCCCGTTCCGAATCTTCTGTTTCTGCTTTGTAAGTTCAGACGCAGCGCGAGAAAGCAAACCTCACAGCAGTTATCTTAATTGGCGATTACGCCAATTAAAAACGGTTTATACATCTCTATTGGAACAAGAGGAGACAAATAAGGATATATGGTCAATATATATATGTATCATTCTGGGTTTTTAAGCTGCCAAACTCCGATGCTGGATTTTTTCCTTAGTTATTTCGTACTTGGTTTTTAAAAAAACTTACAAAAGTGAAGGCCGACATCTGAGGAATATTCTAAGTTCAAACTTTCAACTTAATTGTTCATTTTCCGTTCACATTAAAATGCCAGTATATTTCTTGATTAAAGGGCAAGTATGTTGAATAATTCTCGGATTAGATTAAACTACTGATTTTTGACAGTTATTTTGAGGTTGCTTGAATTTCCTTTCCTGTTATCGGTGACAAGAGTAATAAGATGACCTTCTCGAGGATTCCGGCTCCATTAGTAGCCTTCCAGAAATGATCAACAGCCCTCTGTCTTATTAGCGCCCATCGACTTCGTCACGGGCCGCTTATAAGTCCTCGGACTGTTAATCATGTTAATCATTTCTGTTGGGCCTCTAATGAACCGTAATGCCCTTGAAAAACGTGTTATTATTTTATTACAAGCGGGCTCTTTACAATATTTTTTCTCATTTAGTTTGAACGTTTGACAATTATTTTCCGTAGAAACCCCCGTGTAAATAGAGAGTAATCGCTTGACTGGACTGGTTACGTGAAATAATTCAAGAGAGGTGAGGGACGTTGTACAAACGAGTGCGCGAATGCGCACGAGTGTTTTACAATATAGTCCCTCGCCTCGAATGAATTATTTCACGTAACCAGTCCAGTCAAGCGATTACTCTGTTTATTACTTTTCATTATTAACGATAATTATATTATTTAACCCTTTACCTAACGTAACGGCCAAAACCGGACAGCGCTATTCTCAAAAATCGCCAATTAATTTTCATTATTGTTTCATTTTTTGTACATAGGTTATGACCTCTCATTGGAACGAGCTCGTCGAGCTCGTTCCAATGAGGGGGTCATAACCTATGTTTTTGAGAAAAAAAAATGAAAATAATAGTTATTCAAGAATTAATTTTGCAAGTGCCGTCTGCTTTTCATGTTAGGTAAAGGGTTAAAAAAAGCACAAAAAAAAAAATTAAGTCGGTTTTATACCCACGGCAAAGCGTCCTCGTTTGCGCGCACGGATACATGGCACAATTGTTGATTGCATAATTCACTTGTGAAGTTATCATTTATAATCAAACCCGGAAATTCCAGTAAATCACACTTTGGAAAGTAATAAAATTGTGAAAACGGCGTTTTTCACCATCTTTTGATGATCTGTGACCATTTTTCTGTTCATTATATCAATAGATTGAGCATCGTGACATATCATACAGATACTGTCCTTTCCATTAATATAAAAGTCTAAGAGGTGCAAATAACTGTAAAACACATTTGCTAACCAAAGATCCAACCAGGAAGGAGTGTCACTTAGTATTGATAGGAGTGATACTAATAGATATTCTTAATGGCGGATTATCTGTGAAGTGATTGCTTCTAATTAGCTTGCCAAACTTTTAATAAACGAAAACAAGAGACGACTCCCAGAGCTGTCTATTGTTTTCGTTTATTAAAAGTATCTTAGGTTTATTTTCCCCTGATGTCATGAACCTTCCTCACTCGTCTAATAATTTCAAGGGATATAGCTTTGTCAAAGTCGATTTTCGGAAAGACTCTTCAAAAATGAACCACCCCACCCCAGCTCCGGCTTCCTGGCTTTCGTTTCAGTTCCCCTTTTCCAACAGTTAGTTAGGGTGAAGGGGACCGGGGTCAAGTATTATTAACTCCTTGCACACTGATGTCGCAATATCAAGCTGCATTTTTACCCACAATGCAACAAGAAATTTAACCAATTCAGTTCTGTTTGACAGAGAGAGAGTTGAGCTCTGTCAAACAAGACTGAGTTGGTTAAACACCTACTTACATTACGGGAAAAAAATTGAAACTATTTTTTTTTGTATTTTTACATCACGATTCTGTGCGTAATTTGTGAACAGAGTTCATTAAATTCCATCCAAGACACGCTTTAACGAGACAGTCATTGAATTTAGATGATGTCAGAACTCACCAATGATTTCTATATATTTTTTTAATGAATACTCTTCTGTTCATATCTGTCCTCGTATCTTGTTACAGATACATGAACTCTTTGCATGCTGCTAACGGATATTTCTGGTCAAGGCAGAAGTTATCTAGCTTCTGAAATAAGTATAATTTGGGCACATGTAATAAAATTTCCCTCCTCAGTGTAAACAGATTGGATTTTTTTAATAACGATTTCTTGAGTTACGGCTAGAAGAATTTTTCATCAAATCTAGCCATGGCTGCTTCACAATACTCAGCAGGTTAAAAGTTAATTCAACAACGGATTATTTTTATATAGTTACATGCCATCTAATTGCTCACTTTTAATTTTTAACCAGCTCCTTGAATCTTCCCAAATTACACCCATTGAAAACTAACAATCTCCCCAAACAGCGTCTCAAAAGATTTAAAATGTTTGAGAATGAGAAGCGTGCGTTTTAAAAACGGAGTATATCAAACCCCAGTGAGCCATAATATGCCGGTATTCCATCTGCATGTTGTGTCTTACTTCGGTGCATGGTAGGTCTTTATAGCCCACCAAAACGGACCGAATAGGTAAGGAGTTACTATACATCGTCACTCCTATACTTCCATACTATCTCCATCGCAAGCAAACAGACCTTCTAGGAATACTCCCATTATGTTCAATGCACTCGTTTCCGAAGCAATCACGTGCACCCTAGATATCATAGAGAACAACCTCCAAATAACAAAATGGCCGACAAAGACACTTGTCCTACTAATAACACGCCCCACGTACGAGCCCTAACAACACGAATCAATATGGTACGGCAATGACGTCACGTTATAACCGCACATATAGGTTACCATGGCAATCCACATGACGCCATCGTGCTCAGCTGCATGACGTCTCCTCCCCCCCCCCCCTCCGGAGTCCGGAAACTGGTGCCTCTCTGTGATTTGAAATACTATACTCCTTCTCGCATTTGTTAAATATAACCGTAGCAAAAGCGACTGAGACGTTGATACTGTCATCTATTTTCAGAGGCAGAACACGTAGTGTTTGGAGATGGATATTACCGGCTGCTGTATGCGTTTAATAACCAAGTACCCGGACCTTCCATTGTAGTTTATGAAGACACAGAGGTAAGGAATTACCGCCATAAATTTGAAATAATTGGATTACGAGCACATTTCAAAACGACACACATCACTGGAATCCCAAAGCGGACAAAGATTTTCTGCCATATCGCGACTGGGCCGCGATCCGGTCGAAATTTTCTACCCGCCTTCCTCTTCGTAATACCATAAAATATTTCGAACCTCTCCACTGGTCCAAAGTATCAAAAAATACCATAGAATATTTCGAACCTGTCCACTGACCCTAAGTATCACAATAATGCCAAAATCTGGCTATGCGCGCGAATTACAATGACAAAAGAGGTGCCATTGTTGTTTGACGTTACTTTTCAGATTTCTCTTGAGACCTTCGATAACGGCATCAGAAGTGTGCACGGCATTTTGCTGTCCCGTTCCATATTTCGGTCATCCTTTTCAGGGGTGGGGTGATGGCATTCCAGTCAAGATTCTGAAATCTCAGCAAATACAAATGAGCAAGGCTTTTATTTAAAGAGATTACCTTTTTAAAAGCGCGTGTGTGTTTACTTTGGAAAATTTATTCAAAGCTTCAGTCAGCTATTTTACATAATCCAAATTTCATTTCCAATAAATCGGATTAACTCAGAAAAAATACTGTTAAATCGGACGTCTTTAGTAAACTGTACTCAAGTAAATCCTACAACTGAATTTATTGCGTATGATAAGTAATGAGTTACCATATTTTCCTAATCGAGGATTGGACCTTAGCCATCACTAGATCCACATTATGTTTGCGATATAAGTGCTAATGCTACTCGATCACCAGCTTTATTTATTAGATATGATTTTCCTTCCCAGAATTGTCCATTATCAAGCTCGGATAAAATGACACCAAACGAGACTGATATTATACAGATCTCAGCCGATATGAACCGAGCTAGAGTTGTCCCTCTTGGTGCGTTACTGGGAGTAACCAATTTGTTTACATCGCATTGTTCACAGTTATTTATCGAACTCAATCAGGAAAATTGCCTTTCCACTTATAGGGGAGTGGGTTGAAGCATAGTTTTGTATGATGAGGAATTTAAGATGGCAGGAAGTAATGGTTGGGTGTCGAAGAAATTAAAGAAAAGACCTGTCCAGAAAATACCTCGCAAACTAAAACTCGGAGTGGTACGCGGAGATTCGTTGAGTGGAAAAGAAGTAGTTCAGCTATCCGAACGTCGCGGCAGTGGGGAAGCTGAGATGTTTGGATAGCTGAGCTAGGAATAGGCGAAGTGGAAGCATAGGACTTTGTGAAAAGACTGACAAACAATAACAGTGTTAGAAAATTGTAACACACGCTAAAAACTAAAGTGTTGAAAACTACACTTGAAGTGCTGTTTTTAACACTTACTAAGTGCTGAACTAGCACTTTGTTCAAGTGTAGATATCCCAGAACTTGACAGGTGTTACAATAATACCCCTTGGCAAGTGTAATGTCGCGACACTTAAAAGGAAACAACGCAGATGACGCGGATCAGGCTCGAACTCTCGAGCCTGATCCGCGTCTTCTGCGTTGTGTCCTTTTAATTATGTACCCACCAAGCGCAAATCAAATTATGGACGATTTTGGAAGAACCACCAATGCTAGACACGTGGGAAGTGCCATCCATTCAAGTTTCAGATGTCTGACGATTGTAATGTCTAAGTGCTTAAAGCATTGCACTTTGAGTGTTAAAATCAAACCCTAAGAGTTAGAATGGGTTTAACACCTTGAAAGTGTCAGTTTTAACACTTTAGTTTTTAGTGTACAGATCTGAAAATGTTTGTGATTATTTGTTTTGGTTTGATAAATAATAAGGTTACTAATTGATTAGTTTTATATAGGTCGAGATATCAGCGCTCGATAACTTCACATCAGCCTTTGACCTTCGATCTCCTGTTGATATTAAGTTCCCGCGGGCTGATATATCTGCCGATATAAACCTAACCAAGAGATAACCTCTAATTATTTTCACCCTTTACCAAATACGAAGAGAAAACATTACTGGATAAAAGCTTCTTTCTAACCCTTTACCCGACACAACGGCCAAATCCGGCCAGCGCTATTCACAAAAATCTCTATTTAGTTCTTATTATTTTTTTTTCATTTTTTGTCTCAAAAACATAGCTTATGACCCCTCATTGAACGAGCTCAAAGAGCTCGTTCCAGTGAAGGGTCACGAGCTATGTATTTGACACAAAAAAAATGAAAAAAATTAGTTATTCAAGAATTTTGTTTGCAAATGTCGTCTGACCTCTGTGTTAGGTAAATGGTTAAATAACTAAATATATTCATATTTTGTCTTCAGAACATAGCTTATGACCGCTCGTTGGAACGACCTCGGCGTTCCAATGAGGACACATTAGCTATATTTTGCGGACAAACATTGAAAAACTTAATAAAATTTGAACGGAGATTTTTGTAAATTGCGCTGTACGTATATTTTCGCTACGCCGGGTAGTGTTAAACTGCAGTAGCCATTTCAAGGTCCAGTGCCAATAGCTTACTTAGACGTATGCAGCACCGCGTCCTCAAAGTTGTCTTAATTTTCACGTCATGGGATGTGGGTGAATACTCACGATTCGCTTGTTTCTCTGTGGGAGTTTTAGTGCGGTTGCAGGGTCGTCCAACGAGCTGTGGTCAAATTTCAGGTCACTTTCTTCGAACACCAGAAACGGGCAGCTATAACTAATCCTAATAAATTATATATCACAAGGATTGTAATGAAACATAGATTAGAAAGAAGCAAAATTTGCAGTGAAACTGCTTTCATGTGCAAAGAAGCACATGTGCTGCGACGCAAGTTGGACCTAACCTTTCATAATAAAAATACCAAAATATCTTAAAATGATCGAAGAACTGAATTTGGCAGTTCGTCTAATATCACCTCGGAAAAATCATTTCCACAAATTTCAACTGTGTTATGATAACTATAAAATAAGGGAGTCTTTGACCTGCAACACATGAAACGAAACCTTGTGGCGCTTTTAACCCTTTACCCAACGCAGACGATATGAAGATTTATTATTTTAAATATCATTTTTCTAAATTTTTCAAAAAATATCAACAAAATCATATCATGTTACCCTCTTTGGAACGAGCTCAATGAGCTCGTTCCAATGAGGGGTCACATGATATGGTTTTGTTGAAATATTTTGAAAAACTTAATTTTTTCAATTGTTCAATTTGCATATTACGCGGACGGATGCGGGTGATTCGTTAGGTGAAGGGTTAACTGTGTATTGCATCCCGGCATTTCAATTGCGAAATGAAGCAGCCTGAATAAGGTGACTTATTCCAAGGCACGCTTCTTTCCAATGAGGGATAAAAGCCAAGCTTTTCAGGCAAAAATTAAAAATATAATAAAATTTGAATGGCGATTTTTGTGAATAGCGCCTACCGGTTTTGGTCATTACATTGGGTAAAGGGTGAATTGTCTAGCCGTTTAATTTAACATTGTACATTGTGTAATGAAGGGTGCGTGGAAGACGAGTTCCATTTTATGTTAAAATATGATGGATTGAGCGATGTTAGGAATAGGTTTATCAAACCGTATTACTGAAGACGACCTGGCACACATAAATTAGTTGGGCTAGCTCGTCTCCAATAATTCACAAAGTAGGAAAATATTAAACCTTGCACGTTATATACAAAGTGCACTAAAAGTACGCGAACGTATTCAGTCAGGTCGCCCACTGGAAGCTTAAATCCATTTGTATTCCACGTATGTATGGATGTTGCTGGGATCGGCCGATCCCTGTGACATCCATATTTGAAATGGTTTAGTTTAAGAATAAAAGATAGTGTTTTTAAAGAAAATGTTATTCCGGGAGTAAAGTTAAGTACCCTCTTATAGTGTCTGATTTTATAGTAGATTCCTTTTGAGACCTCTCGGGACGTTTGGCATGTCTCGTCGGCTATTATAGTGTAGAAGTAGGCTATCGTTGTATAACTCAGTTTCTGTTCAGTACAATTCGACTATTCCGCGTCTGGGTTGGTGGATTTTCTGGGCTTTGTTAACATCAGCGCATGCACCACAGATACAATTACCACGCTGGTCATCCGATTACCACCTTTATGGTTCAGTACCTCGTTTGTGGTTTAAAAAAGAAGGAAACGGTTGAAGGTAGGTGTCATAAAATATGGTATAACTGCTATTAACTTGCGTATATCACTAAAAATCTTTTAATATGGCAATCTATGGAATGTTATTGCATGCTTGTACATAGTGTCGGTGTGTTTTATGAAGTAATTGAGCTCTGTTATTGAAAATACATTAGCGTTCAACTTCATTCTTTCGGAAATTTTCGACAAAAAATTTGTTCTCTCCCTGAATATCAAGGACATAGAAGGTCAAACCTTCGCTCCATTGTTGCTTCAGACTTTTGTTTTTGAGTTTAGGTCAGCTTCAGCTTTCATAAAAAGTCCTGCATTTGCCTTATTTGGCAGCTTCGACGAGAGGTATTGAACTTTTAGAATACCTGATTTGCGGTGTTGTCTAAACAGCAAAAGGTGGTAACTTTACACCGCAAATAAGGTATTCATAAAAACCAATTACCCCCCCCCCCCCCCCCTCGATAAATTCCGTTTAAACATGTTTTCACAAAAGGCTCACAAACGTAACTTACACATTTGGCTAAAATAAGACAATTCTCTATACGGATGCTGCTCCAAGGACTCACAATAGCATATTTTAAATATAATTCGCCGTTCAAATCCAACAACTGCAATTTTTATCTCCATATTTCCACTTTAAAATACTTAAAAAATTGTTTTTTATTTCTCTCATGAAAATATTTCTTGGATGAAAGTATTGGTGATTAATACCTACCCTGAAAGAGTTTGCAACACAAGTAGGCTCGTTGAAAAGCGTGTACTTGCCAATTTTCCAACTTGTATGCGTAACAATCCGCACTTTTTTAAGCCGCAAACGAGGTACTGCACCGCAGAGGTGGTAATCGGATGACCAGCGTGATTACATGTTTCCACAAACAGGCAAAAACCTAATCGGCATTGTCCATTTCCAAAGTGAATAAAGTTATGTTATGTTATGTTTATCCATTTACCAAATATTTACTTCTTTGACACTGACGTCTATTGTTAGGTAATTATCAAGGTCGAGAATTTACTCTCGAACGAGCATTTATCAATACACTGGCATGGCATCACGATGGAAGAAACACCGTGGATGGATGGAATTGCAGGCATTACACAGTGTGGGATAGGACCTTTACATTCATTCACATACAGGTATGTACTGAAAAAACGTTTGGTTATATGTAATTCGCTTTCTCGACCCGGTCAAGTAAAAGAAAACATTGACAGCGATAAGATTTTATCAATTTCTCGAGAATCCTCTCAAATGAAATAAGTTACCCTTTGAACAATGGTACTATCTTCCATGTCAGATCAATGGCAACAGTTGGAAAAATCTATATTCATTATTTGGGGGTAGACCAATTAATATTTTCAACTTGGAGCCCTAGGGCTGCACGTTGAAAATATTGATTGGTGTACCCCACACATTTATTTAGCAGCCATCCGACTTAATGAAATTATGACTTATGTTCCTGGGCCGTTAAAACGGCCACTTGTGTTCAAAGGGTTAACCCGGCCATGCAAAATAAACCTACGGTAAGATGTGAAGGTGCCTATGTCCATGAACATAGCGACAGAAGTGGAGTGGGTGGGGGATTTAATGCGATCACACCCCATCATTCATCAAATTTTTAATAGTTGGAAGATCGAAGCCCAAAACTGGAAAATATTGGAAATTTCAGACAGGGTGCTACTAGCATTTTTCCAAACATGTCTTGAATTTGGCCAGAACTTGGAGTTTGTAGATTGAAAAGTAGTGAAAATCTTCCAAATATTTATTGAAAAGTAGTAAAAATCCCCCAAATATTTGTAATTTGTGAATACCAAGAGCCTCAGTTGGACAATTTGCAGTCAATGGAAGTGTCCAAATAGATTTCCGCAATTTAACCATTTACTCAACAAATTGGCCGAATACACCTGCGGAATTTCTCAATAGTTAAAAAAAAAATCCAAAAAAATTTCAACAACACCATATCATGTCTTATTATGTCAGTGATTGTTACTGACCAATCAGCATCAATATCTAGTGACCGTATTTGAGACTGTGTGTCATCGAGCTGACCGTATATAGAGTTTATGTAGGTCAGTTCCGACATTTTGTTTTTGACATCCAACTCCTCGCTTCGCTGTTTTTCCTAATTTTGCGTGTTCAACGAACAACAAATAATTTCACGTGTGTGTCTGTTGAGCAACGTAAAACTGTAATACGTTTCTTCCAGCCTTTGAGCAATTTTAATAAACAAATGTAAATAAATACAATAAATATGCCACTAAAACGACATGTATATAAGCCATCTGTCACTGTCTGGACTGTAAATTTTATCGTCTGTTTTGTTTTAATTTGAATGATTGAACTTGAAGGTTGATCGATATCCAACATAAATTGTGTCTCTTTCAAAGGACTTATAATAAATACGTTATTAGGCTTTCAGGGGGCCTTACATCACACCATATCCACCCCCTGAAAGCCCCATAACTTATAATTATGGCAATGGACTTCAAACCGAAAGGTCCACAGTTCTATCCCCGCCAGGAGTAACTGCGTTGTGTCCTTGGACAAGGTACTTCATCCTGATTTACCACGTGGGGGCGCGGTGGCGCTGCGTGCTAATGCATACTGCACGTCGGTGGTGCACTTGTTTTCAACCAATGCTAATCTGCTTGCGGGGAGTTAATACGTTGGGGAATCTGACAGTTGCTCGCCGTTGCTCGGTCGTTTTCTCCGGGTAACCATGCTTTCCCCACCCGTAAAACTGCCCGACACGAGTTCACCATGGCTGTCGAATGTGTCGTTAAATCGCACTAAAATAAATAAATCATTTTCCTTTCGACGTTTTTCAGACTTTCCATTATAATCTACTCTTCCTGTATAATATACATATAATAATCGCTACCATGTTCATTCTGCATGTGGTTTTTTTGTAGACTGAAATAAAGGCCAGTTAATTGTTCTCCAACTAACTATCTCGTACAAGGCGATTTGCTCTAAATATGGGATAACATCAAGAACACTTCCGTTCCGAACGAGAGCAAGAGTGACAGAGATACATGCAGAATATTTGGTATTAATCCTTTACCTAACATGAAAAGCAGACGACACTAGCAAAAAACATTCTTGAATAACTAATTGTTTTCATTTTTTTTGTCTCAAAAACATAGTTTATGACTCCTCGTTGGAACGAGTTCGACGCGTTCGGTCCAACGAGGTGCCATAACCAATGTTTTCGAGATAAAAAATGAAAAAATAATGAAAATTAATTGGCGATTTTTGAGAATAGCGCTGGCCGGCTAAGTCCGTTACGTTTGGTAAAGGGTTAAAATGTTCGTCGAGCAAGGACGTAGCCGACAAAATGAAGTGCGGAGAAATTTGTTTTAACCACTTCATTTCACCTCCTGCTAGGTGAAAAGTGTGTATGCCCAATAGCTGATGGTCCAGAATGTTCCCCGGAAAAATAAAACTTTATACATATGGCTCATCTTGTATACTTTTTATGGCATAAGTCCCCAGAAAGTGGTGATATAACTCTAGCAAAGCATTGTGCAACGCTACCGCTATCCCCCGCCAAGAAATGCTTTATTAATGACAGACCATAAATATTGAAATTTTCTAAATCGAAAAAGTCAAAAAAGGTCCATAGGTCTAGAAAAAATGATTGGACAAAACCCGTTACTTGGGAATATCCTTTCTCCCATGATGGTCCATCAGCACACCAGAGATCATTCAAATCCAACATCCACTGACCGAGATACAGAGGTGGGAAGTTGTTACGGATGAACGGAGGTCGAAGGGATAAACGGACGAACCCCATTGCTAGATCCCTTGCAAACTTCGTTATGGCGGGGGATAATAACCTAAGAAATATTAGTGGTGAGCGTTCATGAACCAGTTTCTATGGATTTCAGGCGTAAATGTATACAAGGTTGATATTTCTCAGAAAAGGTGTGCATGTGTGTGTGTGTGTGGGGGGGGGGGGGGGGGGGGGGGTCATGGCCGTGGAGTGGATCTAATGAACCTGAGTGTTAGTTCTTTTCCAACTGCTGGTATATTTCTGAACAGTAAAAACCTATTCTTTTACGTGCTTAAGAATACAAAACAACTAATAATATAACAATAACATGATTTTGGAGGGCATTATGGTTCATTAGCGGCCATGTAGCAATGATGAACAGCATGTGGGTTTATTAAAGGCCCGAGATGAAGTCGAGGGCCGTTAATAAGTACAAGGGCTGTTCATCATTGCTGCAGGGCCGCTAATGAATCATGATGCTGACAACAATCATGTTATTACTATTATTATTACCACTTTGCAGGGCGTTCCCTAGTGTATTAACGCTGTTATGCCGAGCGTTCAAAGTAAATAATGCATGGCAATCTCCTAAGTTCCGGGCCGCGGGCCGATAATGAAAATAATCGCCCTCTGGCATCATTGTTACATCACGTGATCACCGCTTGTTCTCGATCGGCAAGGAGCTGAATCGAAACGACGATACCAGGGAAATGATTCAAAAACGACCGAACTTTTCTTACCAATGGCTAGATTGTTGTTATTAGGTAAGTAATCCAGATTATTTTTATTATGAAGCAATTGTAAGAAGCCGTCATTGCCGAAAAATTACATCACTTTCCTAATTTCGACGTTCATGCACTCAATTTGTGACACGGGAATTCCCCCAAATTGTCGCCCCTGATCTCTCCGATGCGCATTTGTAAACAAACAGACGACACCTCCGTTTCAAAATGTCTCAATCAAGTGATTTAAGCGATTCTCAGTTGAACTTTCTAGAAAAAAGCGCTAGGCCTGATAGCACTTCAAGGTCGACATTGTATGGGTTGAAGAAATTTATGAACTGGGTAGAAAAAAGACAAAAAGTGTGTGATTTCGAGGTCATTTCTCCTCAGGATTTGAATGAACTTCTGAGAAAGTTTTATGCGGAGGTGAAACCCAAGAAACCAGGCTCAAATTTAAGTCCAAGTACCTTCACCTGTATTCGGGCAGCTATCCATCGCACTATTACATCTGCTCCGATAAGCAGACCTATTAATATTATACATGACAAGGAGTTCACGTCAGCCAATAAAATGTTTGATGCCAGATGTAAATTATTCTTCAAATGTGGCAACCCAAAACCGAAACACAAGCCTAGCATTGGGGAAGCAGATATGCAAAAACTTGGAACCTACTTTTCCAAATATAATTGTTCGCCTAAAGTGCTACTAGAAGCTGTCTGGTTCTACCTTTGCTACAGTTTTGGCAGGAGAGGCCGAGAAGGCTGGAAAGCTATGACCAAAAATACATTTGCTGTAGGCAAGGACTCTGATGGTGTAGAATTTGTTGAACAAGTTCAGACAGAGGTGACAAAAAATCATCAGGGAGGCAGCAAACAAAGTGATATAAATTACAATAGTCAAAAAATGTATGGAGATGGCGTGAAGATTTACAAGTTCTATATTTCAAAATTAAAAGAAAACTGCAATCGTTTATTTCAAAGAGCAAAGTCATCTTTTGGCCCACATGATACTTGGTTCAGAAATGAACCTGTCGGCAAAAACACTCTCTCAAACATGATGCCGCATATATCTATACAGGCAGGGCTGTCACAAAAGTACACTTGTCACAGCGTCAGAGCATCAACAATAACA
Organism: Pictodentalium vernedei; assembly: GCA_031216915.1. Taxonomy (NCBI): domain Eukaryota; kingdom Metazoa; phylum Mollusca; class Scaphopoda; order Dentaliida; family Dentaliidae; genus Pictodentalium; species Pictodentalium vernedei. The sequence goes on along the minus strand of CM062289.1, from coordinate 145,321,444 downwards.
ACCTTATTTCAAGCTGGTGTAAACCCCGAGAATATTATATCTGTGACAAATCACAAAAATACAAGTAGCCTAAAGCATTACATCAATGACACTTCCACAGCACAAAAGAGACAGTGTTCTAACATTTTAGATGCATCTATCAGTGTTTGTACTGACAATGATGAGTGGTCTGATGAAGATGACTTTAACACGGGTTGTTTTGATTTAGATTTCAGTAGACTAGGGTCTAATACTTGTAGTGAAAGAAACGAGTCTGTAGCATCTGCTGCTGAAATACAGGAAGACAAATGTGAAAACACTAGTGCCCCTGTACAAAACCTCTTTGCCAATGATGGAATAATTACCATTCCACAGGATGCGCCAGTTGGTTCTGTTTTCAATATTGATGTGCCAACGTCGAACACACTCCAGTCTTATAATCCACAAATGCAAATGACACACAGTTTCCTAGCCGGTGCAACATTAAATAACTGTACAATCAACTATAACTGTATTCCAAACTGAACATTGAGTACATCAGCTGTTTATTTTATGCCACAGATTGACATTAAAATATTGTTTCAAGTTTATTCAGTTTATGCTTTATGCTTTTAAAATATATTATGGTACAAATTCAATTAACCCTTTACCCAACAAATCACCCAAAACCGCCCAGAAAATCGCCCAATGAAAGGTTCTCACAGCATGAAATACCATGACTGGTTTATCATAAAACCATGCAATATGGGTATCATTGGAATAGGCTGAATAAGCCGATTCCAATGATAGCCATATTTGCAGAATTCCCTTCAGTTATACCCAAGAAAATTTTGAGAAAATATGAGATTTTGATTACTTTTTCAAAAAGCTTTGTTGGGTAAAGGGTTAACATCTTACCCTATTGTGGCCTTAACACAACATAAGCCCAAATCAGTTATTTTTTGTAACACTGGTAATAATAGTAATAACATTATTTTTGCGAGCATTATGGTATATTAGCGGCCCTGCAGAAATTATTAACAGCCCTCGGGCCAATTAGCGGCCCTCGACTTCGTCTCGGGCCGCTAATAAGCCCTTGGGCTGTTAATAATTTCTGCAGGGCCGCTAATATACCATAATGCCCTCAAAAATCATGTTATTGTTATATTACCACGGAATCTAAAAATAGCCGGGCCGCGGGCCGCTAATGGCTATTTATACCATTATCGCCCGTGGCCCGGCTCCATCGAATGACGTCACTGAAATTATGGAGTTTTAACGGGCCTCCAAACTTATGTTAATCGACTAGTAACTTATAGATTGAGTGGTAATAATAACGCTTTGAACCCTGGTGGTATTTTCCAGTACAGTTCAGTGCCAGCTGTTAGAAGAGAAGATATTTGTTATTTCTGGGTAGGTTAATTAATATTTTTAATTTTGAAAATCTTGATTTATCTACTTTTCGAATTTACGGAGGAACCATCTAAGTTATGAATTGAGGTCGTATCGCGGTCCTGGCAGGAAAAGGGATCTCTCGGGTTCAAAAGGATAAACGGTGTATGTACTAATAAATTGGAGCAGCCCTCTTATTAATACTGTCTTGGCGCCACACTGTACTTAATTTCCATGTAATCAAGTCATGACTGTGGTGAGAAAGTGAAGGAAAATACTTTAGTACCTTAGAAGTTAGGTTTGTGGTTCATCAACCCCGGGTTTATCCTTTGGGTTCGTTTACTCAATCCTTTTACTTATTTATTTATGCCTTTTCACATAAAATGAAAGTTCTTGTTTCGGCCAAACTTCACTCCATTGATGTTTTTGCAGGAAGTCATTTTCCTTCATCCATTACGTGGCTATTTCAGATTCACACCAGAAGCTCCTGGAACGTATTGGTATCATTCACATGTTGGCGATTCAAGACAAGATGGGATATCTGGTGCTTTTATTGTTTTGGAGAGAGAACTGGACGAAACGCATGCAGACTATTTGAACACTGTAAGAACTCTCAACTTAACTGAAGGTTATAGATTCATTATCCATTATGTTATGCCTTTAGACTTTAGTGCAATTGGCTAAACATGCATTGAAAACTGTTACTGAATATATTTCCAACAAAACAATTAACTATTGCTCTCGCCCTAGGAGTTTGCCCTCCCTCTACACTTCATGTATTCTGGCAAACAGAGGGTTCACCAGAATAAATGAAGTGTTGAGGGAGGGCAAACTATTTTTCCGCTGCCAATTGCCACAGAAAAATTCGTTGCCCCTACCCTTACTTCATTTTGCCTAGCACATATTCGAGGGTGTGGGGCATTTCTAAAAGGTTGGGGTGCGTGGACCTCATCGGATTCAGTTTTAAATTTTTATATTAACTGGACACCCCGAACACTGAGACTTCCACATCACTAATATTGCTGCATATTATAACCTACGGGACGTTTACGTTTATTTGGCTGGCAGATACAGTGTCACGTGAGACGAAGTGAGAACAATATTAGGTGAGACTTAAATAGCGTAAAGTATCTGTTTTACCAGCCAACGGTGTGTTTGAAAACTGTTTCATCGCTTCCGTCTAAAAGATGTTCTCATAAATTATCTGCTGAAGCTGATGTCAAGGTCATAGTATTATACAGGGGGAGAGCAATCACACAAACCTTGAGGGATTATAGCATGTAAATCACAAGAACAATGTTGGTTGTGAACTGTCAATGAACGCAGTTCTTTTCGGAAATGCTTCCACTGTGGTGCAGTTCAGTTCGATACACAAGGACAAATATAGTGGGGAAGAACCCGGAGCACATGCCCCACCTCCCCGCTAAAGTAACTCGATATAAAAAAAAGCGCTTCTAATCCCAATTGCCCAAGTTAGAGCATTTTGTCACACAATCTCTCTGGACGCCAGTCAAATTCTGTAAGGAATTCGACGTTGTTATCGGGTGTATCTACACTCACTTTTCGCGTAGTTTGCGCGCAGACTACCGCTGAAGAAATTACCCACTTTTCGTAAAGCAGGCTATCGTTCATTACATGATATGTTATTTCACCCACAATGATATGCAGATATTCGTTCGTGCTCCAGTTATGGATATAGCAAAGAGTAAGTTATCAGTTCGCCCGGAAAACACGACGATATGAACACAATTTGTGGAACTAAGCGACGTTATGTTAAAAGTACATCTGTGACGAGTCTTCATTCGTAATTATTTAGTAAACAAAAGCAGTATAGTAGTGTCGAATCGACCCCGGTTACCAGGAGCTTTGCCGAAGCAGCGCGCGTTAAATCCCAATAAGAACCGCAGCTTTGCCGAGGAAGATTTTCCTGTGCAAAAACATGACGTTTCTCGGGTAAGGGTGTGTCGGGCTTCTCGTACAGGAGTGATATGGTAGTATAGTATGGGGTTTTCATACACCCATAGGCCCGCTATTAGATGGGAATAAGAGGGATGGGATTGTACCTTATTGGGGATTTTCTCATGGCCCTGTTATCCTCATCTCGCTTAAAAGAGATTCCATATCCACAGATATTATTCAAAAATGGATTCTCCTAGTGGGGTACCACGGGGCGAGGCCGTTCCTGGAGATCGAATGGCTACGCCACCAGCTAAAGGTGGCTGGTAGATTATACCTTATTCTGGGATTTCCTCATGTCCCTCTTTTCCTCATCTCGGTAAATGATGCCGAAGACCAGGCGTTTTTTCAAAAAGAGATTCTCCTTGTGTGGTGCCACGGGGCGTTGCCGATCCTGAGGATGGAACGGCCACTTCTCGTGGAACCCCACTTCCAGAACCTCTAACCAAAAAAACGACTGGCCTTCGGCACCCCATTTTACCGAGGTGAAGACAAGAGGGATGGTAGATTATGTCCTATATACCTTATTGTGGAATTTTCTCACGGCCTTCTCATCCTCATGTCGGTAGCAAGGCATTCCACGTCCAGAGACGTTCTCTTCGGAAAGGGATTCTCCTGGTGGGATTGCGTAAGAAGGATTTCGTAAGTGGGCTTCAAAGCACCTACACTGCCCTAGCTTCTAGTACTCCTATCACTGGCTTCTAGCCGTCATAGATCTAATAACATTATTGCTGACCTATCTATAGTCACCATCACCTGTCTTATAATCGGCTTCTACTGTAGTCACCCAAAGCTATAGTCTTCAACTCCCGTTGCGGTCTTGTACCATTACTACTGACTTATATCACTACTACAGTCTTACTAAACTCTTAGATCAGGACCTCTACCCTCAGCCAAGTCTTAGAGTGGCCATAAGACCATCCATACTCTACCCCCGCACTAGAAAACAAGCGTAATACCACATGACTTAATATTCCGAACTACCCATTGGATAGTACAAAGCATTAGGTGGATTTCTAGTACTAAGGTCTAAGAGTAGACCTAAGTGGTACAGGCCGTACGTCTCATACTACCCCCTTCTAAAATACCCTGGATTACCTCGCAATACTGCATAACCTAGCATTAGGCACTGCCATTACCAACCCCCTATGGTAAAACACATTCAGTTGGTTAGTAGTGCCAAATACTAACAATAGCCCAACTGGGGTACTGACCGTACACCCTATACTACCGCACTAGACAACTAACCCACCCCGCCCACAATACTGCTTGATCTTCCATTGCGTACTACCTGTACCATCTGGGGGACAGAACAACACCTTAGATGGATAGTGGTACCAAGTGGTAACATTGAGCCAGCGGTGATACAGGCAGCACATCCTATACTACCACACTAGGCAACTATGCAATGCCTCCATCCCCTCGTCACAATACCGCTTGACCTAGCATAACGTACTGTCTATATCAGTCATAGGATACTGCAAAGCATTCTGTAGGTTAATAGAACCTAGACTTAAGATGGGACCTGCATGGGTATATACCGCCCATACTATACTGCCGTTCAAAACTTCCAGGTATTACCCTACCCACAATACCACTTGGCCTAGCATTACGTTCTACCTATACCAGCTGTGGGGCAGTTTAACTCCTTGAGTGGATCAAACGTTCTAAGAGCTAACAGAAGGCTTGTATACAGGGGTACAGACCGTAAATCCTAAACAACTCTTCTAAACTACCAAGGACTACCTCGTAATAGAGCACACTAGACGACCATGTGTTACCCCCCCCCCCCCCCCCACCCCACAATACCTCCTGACATAGCATTACTTAATACCTACATCAGTCATAGGATAATACGGAACATCACGTCACGACGTCAATAGCAACCTTTTTTCATTTCACAGGAAAAACTTTCAAGAAAACTCAGCTTCCCGCCAATATTCCATCATATACCCCTACTATATATCCAGCGCCCTGTGTGTACCTATACCATTATACACACCATAGCATACTATATATGCAGTACATACACAACATGCCGGATCTAGCTGGATGGATCCGAAGGTTTTCGCAGGAAACTTTGCTCAGGCAAAACTCCGGTTCCAGTTGGAATTTAATACTAGCTGCACCGGCAAAGATTCGGGTTACCAGGATCGATTCATCGTTTTATATATTATTACCAAACGTGTTTGATAGCATGGATAAAGTCATTAAAGGTTCGGCTAAATAGAATGTCGATTAAGAAACATTTCGTGGGTCGATTCAAAGTACATGAATGTTTGTGGTATATTTTATATTCAAACGTCTGGAATATTTCAGCTGATCTAATCAACAGAAATAGTCCAGACGACTGAATCTAAACCCATGCTATGGGCTATTGGAGGACTTGAGTGGTTCCTGGTAATGCCAGCGTCGAATTCCTTACAGAATTTGACTTGCGGCTTGAGAGCTTGGGTGACGCAGTGTGCTAAAGCTTACTGCACTCCAATGGCACACACCCTTCAACACATACACATCCTTCAACCTGCTTGTGTTGGGTGAGTTACTTGGAAAGCCACACAGTTCCTCCCCGAAGCTCGATGGTTCTCTCCGAATACTCCCGTTTTTTTCCGACACGACATGACAGTGGCTATCCAAAGTCTGATAAATAAATAAATAAATAAATAAATAAATAAATAAATAAATAAATAAATAAATAAATAAATAAAAGTGCCTTGTAAAACAGAATAGTGTCAAACATAGGTCGCAAACGTGGTTGAATTGTTTTGATTGTTCGGTTGTCTTTTAAGCTTTCAAGTGGCTTAATTGTTGTGGATTGTTCCTGTTAAGACCCGTAGTATAGAGCAAAGACATTGAGGATTCGTAAGACGTGATAAACATGCCGACTGAGAACCAAACACCTTTTCTTTTTCTTTTTTATACTTTGGAACAGAAAGATTGAAATCCTCCCTTCTATTCTAGGACTTGGGGATAGAATTCAAACTGTTTGAGTTGGAGGGTTACTCATGGTTTATTTCTTGTTTTGAAAATTAAGCATAAAAATGTCATTCTTCTTCAACAGCACACGTTTATGCAATAAAACTCACAACATTCTTCACTCCGAGAGGCTATACGCGTCGATTTGAACATGTGTTAGGAAATACGTTACCAACTAAGTCCAGATGAAAAGTCTCGCCGCTTTTGAAAGCAATTGCTATTCTGTGAATATTTGAATATGTGAGGCGTGTAAGCATTTTTCTGTCAGCTGTAAAACTCGACCAACGTGACAAGAGAGATAAACGTTTGTTTTCATCCTATTTTGCCAGAGGAGTTTCACCTCCCATATTTTTTTATCTTCCAAGACACCCATTTGCAAATCAACCATATCATTCCTTGTTGGAAGTGTACTTAATATAAAGTGCATTTAATCAACTTTTTTGAGGGAATTTACTTTCAGATGTCACAAGATTCCAGCAGTGCAATCACCGGAGACTTTGTCCTCCTCTTACAAGATTACTATTACAAAGCGACTCCTGCGCTCAACTTCCAGTCTGACAAATCGATATCGAGGTAAGGGCAAGTTAGATACGTACATATTTTCCGTTGAACGAAATGTATTTAGAGGTCCACCATTTTGATTTATCAAATAACTAACAAGAGTAGAAGAAAACACTTTGCAACAATATTTCTTGAACAGCTAGAAACTTCCACTTCTTGCCTCAAAAACATATCTTATGAATCCCCACCCCAACCTTCATTAGAACGTGGTAGTTGAGGTGCCATAAGCTATGTTCCAGTGAGGGGAGGGCGGCATGATCTTTGTTTTTCAAGCATAAATTTGAAATATAATAAAATTTGAATGGAGACTTTATATTTTGTGAACAAGGCTGGCTGGTCATAGCCCTTGGGAATTACGTGGAATGTGTTTCTTGATTGGTATTGCCGGGTAGAATACTGGCCAATGGCCAAGGTGAATAGTACGCTTCCAGGCCACCAGTCTAATTCTGTAAGAAATCCGACGCTGTTATGGCCTGTTTCCAGTCTTGGTCTCAAATAGATCATCGCCTATGTTTATATTCACTCGCCTGGAATAATTCAGTTGGTTGGAAAAGCGGTTCGCTTTTCCGACCAGCTGATATATTCCAGACAATTGAACCTGAAACATTTCATAAGGTGCAATTTCTATGAATCGGAGCTAGACATGTTGCTCAATCATGATCTGATTTGATTGACATTTTGGTCACTTTACAAACAGAAATGAAGACTCTCCACAACTTATGTTAATATTTTGATTTTTAAGGGGGATTAAATACTTATTAGTTGGAATATCTATAACTATGTCAGGAAAGAATACCCTTATATCTTTGTAATTAAAGGTACGTCAAATTACATCAACGGTCGACTGCGCGTGAATTTCCACAAAACGTAGGTAAACAAACAGCCCACAACATCGTCGAACTCCGAACAGAACTCCGAATAGAATTAGACTGGTCGTCTGAGAGCTTGGTCAGTCCATCTTACATTTCCTCAGTTCAATGATAATTTGTAATGTCCTTTCACACTGCATGTGATATGAGTGACGAAAATAGTAAATGACAACTTTATAATGTACTTTCTCACCTTTTGCCCACCGACAACATTTTTTTCTGTTTCCTGTTGAAATTTAGTCTGTAAATTCATTCTGACAATAATGAGAATGTTGTCCGAATGAAACGGGTAAATTCGTTACGGATTCAAACGGGTAAATTCATTTTGCATTTGCAGACAGTTTTCATAATAAATCAATTCTATTTCTGGGCTCTGGGGTTAAATTATCATTGGCCCTCTTCAGCGATATGATGTTGATCGTGTTGTTTGCTCCGCCGCGTCTGTCAAACGTTTTTCCCATTCGACAGTTTATATGTACCAGGTTAAAAGGAATCAATATTTCAATATAAATTGGAATGCCCTATAGATGTCATCCCTACAAAGGGCATCACGGGCCGTCAGCATTGTAGATGGCATCTTAACACATTGAACCATGATAGTCACTTCGACGCCATAACAGCATACTTACTGGGGGTAAGGCCAATCACGATTTTTAACGTACAGCCTTAGGGTTGCACGTTGAAAATCTTGATTGGTCTACCACACATTAACTGAGCAACTATCTGCTTAATGAATTCTAGTCGTATGGCAATCCTGGAATAGAAAAGTGATCTTTCGAGTTCAAGGGGTTAATACACTCAGCGGACGATATAATACAGTGATGCGGATCGGACCGCCAAAAACTGGTCCAGTATCTGTTCAGGGCTGGACATCGGTTCGGAGGAGACCGTCGTTGCTCTTCAGATGTATGGGTGTATGGGTGAACTGGACCAGTCCAGGCCGGTCGAAAACATTCAAAGGGGACATTGTAATGTGTCAGATTATGACAGATTTTGGACCCCCCCCCCCCTCCCAGTTGAAGACGCATGTCGTCCCCCATAGGAGATGCCTGCCCATCACCTGTGAAGGTATAAGTGGGTCAACACATGACGGAGACTCATTGAAAATTATAATCCAGTGTATTGATACAAACTTTAAATAACAATGTACGGTACAATGAACTTCTTTCCATCGGAGCTAATACTATAAAACTTTTACAATTGATTTCTAGAATTGTATTTTCTACCTATTAAAATAACTGACTAAAATGAATCATTAGCATCTTAAAAGACATGAAAATTTGCCAACTGGCTAACTTCCACACCTTTGAAAATGCTAATGGTTCATTTCAACCCATTGAAAGCCATAACTAGAAAATACAACTCTAGAAAATACAATTGTAAAGGTTTTATAGGATTGGCCCCTGGTGGTAGCAATGGAGAATGGTTATTACAAATTGCGCGGGATAAACACTCCATTTCCAAACGTTTGGTTACCTTGGCGTTTTGACTGACGTTGAAAGTAATACGTTGAACGACGCCTTTGACAATTCTACATACATTACACATTGTTCCTATCAGACTAAAATGCTCCTCTGATTGGACGAGAGCTCGCTTAGTATATTCTATGTTTACGGATCTAGTGGCAAATATTATCGTCTGACGTCTCAACGCGAAATATTTGAAATGGCGTCGCCCGTTTTCGTAATTGCTTCATCAATGGATTGCCCAACAAATCGCTTCATTTTTCTGGATTTTTCACACGTGCAGAGACGGTATTCCATTGTGCAAAAATATATGACTTTAAATAAATAAATAAATAAATAAATAAATAAATTAATTAATTAATTAATTAATTAATAAAATAAATAAATGTATGTCTACCAACAGCATTTCCTACAAGAACCGCATATTCCAAATAATTTAAAACTCTTTTAGCAGTAATGCTGCAGGCGTCTGTTAACTTACCTCTATATAGGGATCAGTGTATCGGCTTCGTGCGATCTTATATTTAGTCTGAAAAGTCATAACTTTCATGGGGGCGCGGTGGCTCAGTTAGTAGAGGTGCAGGCTGCAAGCCGAGAGGTCCTCGGTTCGAATCCCACCTGCGGCAACCGCGTTGTGTCCTTGGGCAAGACACTTCACCCCGATTGCCTACATTGGGGCACGATGACGCTGTGTACTGAGGCGTACTGCACGTCGATGGTGCGCATGTCTTCAACCAATCTAATCCTGTCTGTGCTGCGGTGCAGAGTTCAGAGTTATGATGTTGGAGAGCTGACAGCTGCTCGTCGTTGCTCGGTGGTTCTCTCCGGGTACTCCGGCTTCCTCCACCCGTAAAACTGTCACGGTCACGATTAGCCATTGTGCATAAGTATGTGACCTTAAACACCAATAAATAATAAATAATAAATAAATAATAATAATAATCATAACTTTCATAGAGACGTTACTACCGGTAGTAATTACCAGAGAGCTGGGTTGGCGAGGTGGAGGAGGTGTAATCCATAACATGTATAGCATTTTCCAAATCCACTAAAAACATACAACACTATCTGACCAAGTTAAAATAAACAGTATGAATGTGGAAGAAATATTGTCAAATGCAAGGCTTCAACCTGCAAAATTGCATGAAAAATTAAAATCGGTTGATAACAAATGTCGACAAAGGAATTGGGAATAAGAAACAGTTGTCACGTCCGTGAATTCATTTCGTATTTGTTTTGGAGATTTAGTAATAATTTAATCCAACAGCCCTATTGTTTTCTGTTAGGCAAATATTGGTTTGAAAGTGTGAATCTTTTCAAACGTATGAATGCACTTTTCAGAATTACTGACTACGGACAACTAGGAGAATGTGTGGATAATACGTTTACTGCTACTGGAGCTAATCCCGCAACATTCCGTTTCCATTCGGCTGTTATTAACGGCAGAGGTGAGTAACATTTTAGTTGGCATATTTGTTTCCCTTTTCCGGGAATGATTCTCACTTAAAAGTCAATAGTGATCACGCGCATTTTTCTTACGCATCGACATTGGGCTCATAATGAATATCTCTTATATCTAAGGATATCAGAGCATGAATATCCATGCCAAAATACAACTCCTAATTAGGGCAAATACATAGAATGACAAGCAAGTGTGAAAGGGTTAACCGATATGGCACTTGTGCCATCGCGGAAGGATAAAACTCAAGGCCGCACCCGCGTGTGTCGTTCTGTGATTATTACACGCCTTCACATCTATAAAGCAATCATTAGAAGGACACTCACTCAATTCATTTGGCAACTATCAAAACAAAGAACACATTTTATCGCCAATAAAAGTTGCGAGGGGAACACGTGTTACCGTTTCGTCCCCTGAGTTCCAATGTGGTCTATGTGCCTAATGGCACATAGAACATACTGGAACTCAGGGGACGATTTCTGGCTCTTGTTAGTGACTCAAATTGTAATTGCGGTGCACGATTTGTCGAAAATTCTAGTGAAACTTCAATTTAAAAATAGTCCGCCACGATTTCAGTTCGGCACAGGAGTGCGGAACAGATTTTCATTTTCCGCATGGTTAATGTTGCTGTAAATGAGGATCACATAGAACAGGCGTGTAATGAAAACCTTTTGTGTTGATGTCTGTACCTATCGTTGGACCGCTTCCCAGACCACCGGGACGAGATGCAAGTTGCTAAAGGGTCATCTCAAATAATCGTTGCATAATTCTCTCGTTCAGCTTCTTTTCCTGCTTCCTGAGGGGCACGGCGGCTCAGTAGGTAGAGGTGTAGGCTGCAAGCCTAGAGGTCCTCGGTTCGAATCCCACCTGCGGCAATCGCGTTCTGTCTTTTGGCAAGACACTGCTCACGTGGGGCACTTCGGCCTTGTGTTCTAAGGCGTATTGCACGTCGATGGTGCACCTGTCTTCAACCAGTGCTAACCCTGCTAATGTGGAGTTAGTATGTTGGGGAGCTGACAGTTGCTCGCAGTTGCTCGGTGGTTCTCCCGGGTACTCCGGCTTTCTCCACCCGTAAAACTGTCGTGGTCCTGATTAGCCGCTGTGCAGAAATATGTGACTATAAACAACACTAAATAAATAAATAAATTTCTTGCTTCCAGTGGCTTAGGTTGTACGGGTTGCATCACATTGGCTGCATCGGAAGAGACTGTTGAGGATGCTGGGATTACACTACAACCTCTCGTCACGTTGACATTTTAGATCGCTAATTTTAGGCGAACATTTCATGGTATTGACTCAGCACCTTTCAGATAAGGGATGTACTGCATTGTCTCTGAACATGGTTAGCCCTTTACCTAACATAAAAAGCAGACGACACTTGCAAAAGAAATTCTTGAATAACTAATTTTTTCATTTTTGTCTCAAAAACATAGGTTATGCCCCCTCGTTGGGACGAGCTCGATGAGCTCGTTCCAACGAGGGGTCATAACCTATGTTTTTGAGACAAAAAATGAAAAAATAGTGAAAATTAATTGGCGATTTTTGAGAATAGCGCTGGCCGGTTTTGGCCGTTACGTTGGGTAAAGGATTAATGAATTTGCACTTCAATAAGACCAGTGTCCCTTACTTTGAATGATAATAATATTGGCAATTATTTTAACGTGAATTTCAGACAGAACCACCACGTAAGTCAGCAGATCTGACAAAAATAACACATCCGACAAAATCCATGGTGGAGACGCCACAGTCGGCTTTAGCTGAATCTGACCACTGACGTATAATTTTCATGCAAGGATGAATAATTGGCAGGTTCTAAATGCAGGTTGCCGTATATAATCCCAGGCGGATGTCTATAGAGAATTCGTGAATCAAAGTGATAACCAGCTCAGTTCCAGTTTGTGTTCGGGGAATTCCGATTTTCGTCTTAATGTTCCATCTTTGTTAACCCTTTCCATCCAGTGTGCATATATCTTTGCGTGAAAAAAAATTGGAAGTGGACGAGCAAATGATAAATAGAGCTAAAAGTCTGAAGCGAGGCTCGGTAATAAATTAATCCAACAGCTCGACAGAGCTGAACCTCCAAACAAACCAGGATGGTTTCGCCTATTTTGTCTTTGACAGTATTGACCGAAGTGATAGCTTCCATGGCGCCAGTGTTGAAAGGGTTAAATATTGGAAAACAACGTTTTAACCCGCACAAATTGGAGAAATCAGAATGAATTTATCGTATAACAACAATCTGGCAGGTTCCTTCCAGCCAAGTATCGCCTACTCACCTAAGTGGACTACAAATAACGAGTAACAACTGCCAAGGCAGCTAACAATGATGTAAGGAACATTAAGTCATCTGCAGTTGTATGCTTATATACGAGAGGCAAAAAGAAACGCAAGTTCTTTTCTGTGGTAAATATTTCAAATGTGTTATGGAAGATTATTTCTTTGTTTGGATTTTGATGTTATTTCTTCATTACTGATTACATTTTGATGAGTTTTGTTGTCTTAACACAGACGACGTTTGTTTTACGTTCAAATGTGTGGATCCTACGCCATTTCCTGATCAAAATCAATAGCGGGTTTTGTCGCCGCTCAAACTCTCCTTACCGTTGACCCATGAAGTTGTTTATGGTCCTTTGTGGGATGTTATTCAACTCCCGAAGAAGGGCCTTCAAGAGCTGAGCTACGTTGTTTGGGACGTTGACGCGGTTCCTGATCTTCCTGTCCAGCTCGTCCCACTGCTGCAATGTAAGGTTACGTGCATAGATAAGTGGAAGGACGTGAAGCTTGGGAACTTGCTCCCGATATTTTGCTGCGACTGAAAGATTGCCCTGAATGACCATGAGAGGTGTTTTCACGCTATGAGAAATCCCCCCCCCTCCCCAAAAACCATAACAGACCCTTCTCCGAATCTGTCGTTTTCCTTAACGAATATCGCTCACCTCGACGTCGATAGCAACGTTGTCCCCCATCTAACCTGTAAAGCGTGATTCGAGATTGGAGACTCGTCAGTGAATAACACATGTCAAGTGAAACTGATTTGGAGCATGTGCCAGCAGCCATTGCAATCGACGTTGACGTCGCTTGGGTGTAAGGTGTGGTCCGTCCAACGAAGGGACATCATGATCTTAAATGAAACTCCCACAGCCGATTCCTAATTGTTCTTGGACACATTCGGCAACCATGAGTGCCTACAGTCTGACTCGAAGTCTCTGTCGCCGTCTGAAATCGGTTACGGAGTTGTGAGAGACCTATGCCTTAATCTTGACGTGGCGACGTAACGCGCGGATGTCCACTCCTGGGAAGGTGAGCTAATCTTCCTGTGGCTGTGAGACGCCCAACTAAATGAGCTATATTTGATTCATGGACCCCAAATTGCTGGGCGACAACACGTTGTGATTGTCCCTGCATAATTAGAGCAATAGGCCTATCCCTTTCAACTTCTGGCATTTTGCTTTTCAATCGATTTGAAATAAAATGTTGTGCAATCGATATGTACTGCTCAAAACTTCAATTTGGTATGGTTCTCAAGTATATAGTACGTGGGAGTGCCCCATATACACGCTTTGTCGAAAATTCTGTTGAAAGCATGCAGCGTCGCACGTGGTCATGGTTGACCGAATTTTAACCAAAGACTCTTTAGACAGAACACTGAGGTAGGTAGGTATGTTTCAAATTTTACTGCATTTGGTCTATAGATAATTTTTTTTTTATTATATGCTAGCCTGTGAATTATCGCAAATTATCTAAAAGATGTTTCTCGATATCTATCGACTCGAGGGATATCGAGAAATATCCCTCAGTAGCTTCTTAAATGACGTCACGCTTCGGCGCATGGCGTCGCCTTTAACGTCGCCTTTAAGGAACGATCAGCAGATCTTTGTTATTGTCTTGAAACTGTCTGCAGTCGAAATGGGCTAAATATTGCGCAGTAAAATGTCACGTAGCATATAATAAAAAGAAAGTCTGCGCTATTTTAGTGAATATCTGGAATTATCTCATGGGTGTGGACATGAAAGTTTTATTTTTCACGAGCGCTTACGCGCGGGAAAAATAATACTTTCAGGTTCATACGCTTCGGCATTTGGGGTCAAATTGGGCTGAATGTTGTGCAATAAAATGACTTGTAGCATATAATAAAAAAGAAAATCTGCTCTATTTTAGTCAGTCATGTCCAGCTTTCTGTCCGGGAGGGGAGTTAACTCGAAATACTGGGGTGAACGAATGCAGAAAACATCAACGAGCGAGAGAATAAACCGAATGGTTTGTGATTGCCGTAAAAACAATCAGATGTACAACGGATCTTCATTATTACTTAGATCATATATGACAATATTAGTAACACCTTAGCCCGTCTCTAATCTGTAGCTGTTAACAGAAGATCTGGTTTATATATTTTATCCATTGTTCTTCGAGGCTTCATGTCTTGGGATTACAATTACTTGGATTAATCCATTGCAAGTGTACAGAAAGATAGCATAAGAGAAATCCAGTGTAATTTTCTGAACTGTGGTTGTATTCTTTATCATCACCTTAATAAAAATATACTCAACGGGAGATTTTTAACCTTTCTTTATGACAATAAGGAGAAATTTCATTTTTTTAAAAATAATCCTAGCAGTAGTGTTCTTTGATAGAGATTTCTTTCTTTCTTTTCATATTTATTTCAATTGTATTTCAAGAAAAAAATCACCATTGCTCACGTGCCTTTAATTTCAGATTCATTATACATAAGAGAAGCAGAAATGACGAGTGAAAAAAAAAATTAAAAATTATGAAAATTATAATCACCTTAATGTAAAATTGTGAACAAAAATCACATAGCACATGAATATTCCACTTTATCCGAAGTAAAGAGAAATACTCTGCCTCTTAAAAGACGAGCCTCAGTTCACGCGTAATCTGACGCTCACTTGAAATATTCTGAAAAATGCTCTTTTTCAGCCAAAAAAGGAAGCAGAAACAAAATTTCGTACACTCATTATATTTATATTACTGTTTTCTGTATTTATTGCAGATTACTAAAATAACGCGTAAAAATTTCACCTAACATATTTAAAGGTCAAAAAATACATTTAAACACACTTGGGGTCGGCTTTTTTCGTAAAATTTACTAAGGTTCTACACGATGTTCAGGAGCAGTTTTCAAATTAAAAAGGAAGCAAAAAATAATTGCGCCACAATCAACATAAACATATTACACTAAACTAGAATAATGGAACTAAATGGAAATAACGCGTAAAATATTGTCTTTCAACAGGTTATTTGTGTAATTAATGTTTAAAATATATTTTGTCCATAGGCATCAGTGTTAAGATTTGGACCCACTTTTTCCTCGAAAGTGACGCATGCGCAGTAGACACCGGACCGAAAGCTGGGTATGATCTGGAATTATCTCATGTGTGTGGATCTGAAAGTTTTATTTCTCACGAGCGTTTGCGCGAGTGAAAAATAATATTTTCAGGTCCACACGAGGATTTTTTTCAGTAGCGTCCTAAATGATGTTATGCTTCGGCGCATGACGTCGCCTTGAACGTCGCCTTGGAGGAATGATCGGCAGCTTTTTGTTATTGTCTTGAAACTCTTTGCAGTGGAATTGGGCTGAATATTGCGCAGTAAAATGTCACGTAGCATATAATAAAAAGAAAATCTATGCTGTTTTAGTGAATATAGGGAATCATCTCATTCGTGTGGACCTGAAAGTAAGCAAGAGCTCGTGAAAAATAAAACTTTCAGGTACACACTCATGAGATAATTCCTGATATTCACTAAAACAGCGTAGATATCCTCTATATATAACCAACACTGAAATGGCGTTTCTCGTTTCAGTCAATATATGAGATAAGAATTATCGTAAAAAGTAATCCAAGGCTTTAAGACTTAATCAATATAAAGAACCAACAATGTATAACGCGGTAAGCCATTAGGTCGATATTTCGAAATAAACTCCAGAATAATGAAGTCGAAATTAAACCTTTTCTTGCCCGTAGGAACCACGGAAACTGTAGTTGTGTTTACACGGCGGTAAACAGGTTCTGCTTTCCTGGTAAAATGGAATCCAGAACTAACGCCTTAGTTGGAAGTCATTTAAATTGGGCAGCAAAGGTAAAAACGATTGGCCAAACTTGACTACTTACCTATTATTGCGGTCGTGATAAATAAATAAATAAATAAATAAATAAATAAATAAATAAATAAATAAATAAATTAATCTTCACTTTTATAGACAATAAAAGTAACAGCGTATTTACCAAAGAAACTTGAAAAAAATCATTTTTTAAATACGTACCTTGTGCGTTCTTGCTGTATAGTATTTGTACATGTAGCTCTCCATCCTGTGAGGAGTCATACTCTATGGTTTGGGATTTTGGGGCGAATGATTAAGTGACATGAAAATATGTTGCAACAAAATGCATCTATCATATACTCAACAGGTCAACACTATCCAAATGCGAATAGTAGCATTCCAGAAGTGAACGTCCCAAAAGAAAGTTTGAAAGTGGAGGCCAACAAGATATATCGACTGAGAGCTGTCAATATTGGCTCGACATTTCCATTTCAACTTTCCATTGACGAGGTAACATTTTTCATATACAGCAATATCAGATTTTCTATAGGAATCTGATAACTGCATCGGTTTTAAAACGGCATGTGCAAGCTGCATACGAACTACAGTACGTGGAGAGTGGATTGTAACTAAATCACCTGCAGAGTGGAGATATCACCCAAGCTATAACTTTCACATTTTTTACATATCGACAAAAAACACAAGCAATGTTTCAGCCAATGGACCTCCGGGTTTAACCCGGAGGTCCATTGGCTGAAACTTTGCTTGTGCTGGTTATGCTTTGCAACACATTTGCAATTATTGCTTGGGTGGAATCTCCACTCTGTGGGTGATTTAGTGATAATACACTCTCCACGTACTGTATAAACGGCAAGTCAAAATCTATAAACAGTTGAGAGTCAAGAGTGATCTTCCCTTTGTTCATTGATCTTTAAAAATGTCGCCAGATACTAACCGCTTCACGTTAAACATAGCATAGTAAGAACTCGATCATTTATTACCAATCGCATACATTCGATAACCAGGATCACCTCGTGTCGGACAGTTTTACGGGTGGAGGAAACCAGAGTACCCGGCGAAAACTACTTGGCAGCGATTCCCCAACGTACCAACTTCGCACAAGGAGGGTTGGCATTGGTTGAAGACAAGAGTATCATCATCCTGCAGTACGCCTTCGTACACAACGCCACCGTGCCCCAAGTGGGTAATCGGGATTAAGTGCCTTGGCCAAGGAAACAACGTAGTTATTGCTGGTCGGGATCAAACCGTGGACCTTTTGGATTGAAGTCCAGTATCTTAATCACTAAGCCACCGCGCACCACGACACTACATACTTGAGAGCTGAACCTTGCTGGAAAACGAACCCAACTATTGACTCCACTGATACCAAAGTGCAGACTTCAAAGTAAATTAAGTGATTGATTTTCGCGTAGAATTGTTGCATCAAATTATATATGTTCATTGATGGGATATTTTGCTTTTGCTGTTGGATTCAGGTGGATTATTTATTGTCATTGTAGAACAGCAAGACCTAAGTTGGAGTCATCACACAATGCTAAAATTCCAAACTAAGAAATAAATTCGTTAATTAACCCTTTGAACCCTAGCGACCGTTTTTCCGTCCAGCCACATGATACGTCATAACGCCATTAAATAGGATGGCTGTACTGTAAATGTGTGGGGTAGATCAATCAATATTTTCAACATGAAGCCCCGAGGCTGCACGTTGAAAATATTCATTGACATGGCCCAAATAATGAATATGGACTCTTCTAATTGCTGCCATTGTACTGGCATGGAAGATACCACTAGAGTTCAAAGGGTTAATACTCTTTATTTATTAGATGTGATTTTTTCCCCAGAATTGGCAATTATCAATCGCGACTATGTCTTCATACTCGGCTGATCAGACTCCGATTTCGGCCAAACCAGAACCAAACCAGATATGAACCACGCCAGAGTTGTTCGCTTTGATGCGTCGTTATTAGGGGCTACAAATTGTTTACTTTGAAACCGTTAACCGTTACTTGTCGAATAAATCAGGAGAGCTTGCATTACCGGGCATAATGGAGTGGCCAGAGGCAGCGTTTTTGAATGCTGCGAATTAATGGTTGTAATGAATGAGGATTGGGCGCCAATGGGCGGAGGAAGAGAAGAAAGAACAGAGTGGCGAAGAAAATTCTACGCAAACTAAGAGTATCGAAAGCAAAGATTTGTCGAAGTGGGAGAAGAGACAGTTCAGCTACCCGAACGTCGTCTCGTCCCCAGTGGGAAAACCGAGATGTTCGGATGTCTGAACTAGGAGAAGGGAAAACTTAGGACTTTGTCAAAAGAAAGAGAAACAGTATCTGTAATAGATCTTAGAACCGTTTGTAATTATTTGTTTTGGTTTAACCCTTTGAACCCTAGTGGTATCTACCATATCAGTTCAATGGCAGAAACGGGAAGAGTCCATATTCTTTATTTGGGGGTAGACCAATTTATATTTTCAACGTGCAGCCTTGGGGCTGCACGTTGAAAATATTGATTGGTCTACACCACACCTCCACTCAAAAGTCAACCTACTTAATGGAATTATGAAGTATCATGTCAATGGGCAGGAAATCGGCCTCTGTGGTTCAAAGGTTAATAAATAAAGGGATTATTACTTGGTTGGTTCCATACTGACCGAGAATATCAGCCTTCGGTAACTTCACATCAACCTTCGACTTTTGGTCTCAGGCTGATATGAGATTACATCGTGCCAATATCTCGGCCGATATGAAACTAATCAAGTATTAACCTCTAAATATGAGGATACATTCGTACTTAGTGTCCAAATAACTGTATTATCTTTACTATCGGCCCGACAAAGTTGACAAGAGATCAAGAATTTTATGAGCAAGCTCATTCATGTGCAGAGACGAAGGTTATTACAGCAGAAACGATTATAAAATGTCAAGTCCGACAGAATCGTATTATAAAAACTGGAGAGGCCACTTATTTGGATGCCTCTTAATTGAATAACGATGTTAATATAACAACCAAACATCAAACCATTCACCATACCTTTAGTAAACAAATGTGTGTTCCACTTAATTGGATGTTTCTTAATTGAATAACATTGTTAATATAACTACCAAATACCAAAACCATCCACCACACCGTCAGTATACAAATCTGTGTTCCCTTAATTGCATGTATCTTAATTGAATAACGCTGTTAATGTTACTACCAGACACCAAACCATTCACCATACCTCCCTTATACAAATCTGTGTTCCACTTAATTGGGTGTCTCTTAATATAGCTATCAAGCACGAGGCCATTCAGAATACCTACAGTATACCATCTTGACATGTTAATTAGAAAATTCCAGGAAATTGAATAAAAACACTTGAAATATTTCGAAGATTTACTCCAACTTGCGCCTCCACTTTTTTCCACACACATGTTGTGTGGTCACACAGTGATTTAAAATGGGCGCACGCAAGCGTGACAATATACAGGCATACTTGTAATATATTATTTGCAAATCGAAGCAACATTTGACAAAGGAACCCCACCTTAGGTCCATTTCTTCGGGTTGGAAGATGATTGAATAAAAGAAATGGACAGGCCAGTGACCACACTACAGCATGCTCATATAAAAGAGAGACTATAGTAAATCACTGTACATTTACTGATATACGGTTGTAACTTTTCTCCCACTGGGCCGAACAATGGTATCCTTGAAAAGCCATGCCCCTCTACTTTTATCGATCTTCCGCTGTCTCTGTATACACCTATTTACCATTAAAAAAGCCAATATAAATATTTAATCCATTATATTATATGTCATTGGACAGAGGTCGTGGGTACACGAAATAACAGAATAAAAGTTCAGTTTATCCCTGGAATTAAAAAGAAAATTAAAATCGGTGTGAAACTATCAACGAAATAATATTTTGACAGAGAAAGGAGGGCAAAGACCCAATATGTACTGGAAGACTGGTCTACAGTAATCAATTAAAAGTTTCCCATGATAAATTTGGAAGGCACCCCCAGTTGTCGTAATAGTAATGAAGATGTGAAAATGTTGTTTTTTATTACACGCCTGTTCTATGAAATTTTCATCTACATCAACACTAAACCATGCGAAAAATGTAAATCCATTCCGCACACATGTGTCGAACGGAAATTGTTGACGGGCCATTTTTAAATAGAAGCGAAATTTCACTGGAATTTTCTGCAAATTCTGCACCGCAATTACAATCTCAATCGTTAGTGATAGCTAAATATAGCAACACGGGTTCCTTTCGCAAATTTGGTTGGCGATAAAATGTATTCTTTTTGTTGATATTCTTCCCCTGAGTTCCAATGTGTTCTATGTGTCTACTGGCACATAGAACACATTGGAACCAGGGGACGAGTTGTCAAATGAATTGCCGGGTGTCCTTCTAATAACTGTTTTATAGACATGAAGGCATGTAATAAACACAGAACGACTTGTACACCAAACGTTCAGGTATGGGCAATACATCAATTCGGAATGAAAAAAAATGAACACACCATAGTCCGTTTCAATAAACGAAAAAGTATTTCGCGATATGAATTTCTGCCTCAAAAAGGTACGAGTAACGATTCAATTACCGCTCTTTTTGTGCTCATTTGAACTGACATACGCATCTCAAAAATGAAAACCACTCTGAAGGGAGTAACCTCCCGAGCATAAAGGTAGATTTGACGATCTCGTATAATAAAATATATTGAGTTTTGTTGTTAGGTTGATTTGAGTTTAATATTCGATAGAACTCTTCAGCTAACAGAACCTGAGGATGACATATGCCTCAGAAAAACAACTAATCGCCTCTAATTGAAACAAGCACGATGGGCTTGTTCCAATTAGGGGCATACGCTGTGTTGTTAATGCAAAATCTTAAAGATATTAAAATCCGAATGGCGATTTTTGATGTTAGCCGCAAATGGATTTTAGAATAGGTGAAGAATTAATTATGCTTCTGTATATATATTGCAGCATAAGTTCCACGTGATTGCAGCAGATGCCCGAAATATTATTCCCGTAACAGCTGACTCGGTAATAGTTTCTCCCGGCGAACGTGCTGATTTCTTCATCACAGCTAACGCAAACGAAGGTGTCTTCACTATACGCTCTGAAACACTGGAAAGTTATAGTTCTGACTGGGTGAGTCAACATTATAAAAGTATTCTCAAAGTACGTTAGCTCTCTTATCAATAAAATACTTCAATTTATTTATTGACTGGGGTTTAAACTACGAGAGATTTGCTTCGAACGCCTATGATTTATCGTCCAGACTGTTTTCAAACCGTCAAATAAAATATTGGTGCCCCGTTTTTGGTGACCTTCAATTTTTTGCCGAACTATAACAAATTATCCAGATGTGCTTCTGGTGTGTAGTGCGAGGTATTTGTCCCACACAGCAGTACTATAAATACGAAGACGGACAGAGAATTTTGATCGGATCGCGACATAGTCGCGATCCGGTTAAAATTCTCTGACATCAGTCTTGCCTACAGAACTGTGGAATTTCACCTAAAGAAAAATATATGCACAGAAATCGCATCATTTGTGAAGCTTGTTAAGTTTTGATTTCGCTTCATTTTATTTATTTTGTTCTAGCAACCCCCACTGTACTTTTTTAAAAAGGAAGGATAAATGACGATGTCAATGGTGTACTTTCTCAGGGCTAGAGGTCAACAGTCACCATTTATTACTATATAGCCTCAACTTCTCCAACCAATAGCCTTCTAGAACTACACTCGCTCTATAATTGTTTTCTGTAATTTTGTCTCTTGTGTTGAAACGGCTTTATATTTGAGCAAGCTTACTGTTGAATTCAGGAGTTATTGTACAACGTATATATCATGATCGTTCTGAATTGTGGAAATAAATATTGTTTGAACAAAATTATAGGTTGAAAAAACCCATTCTGTTCAAAATTATGAGATTTAATTATTGCATTGCAGATAAAGATTTCACCCCACTATGTGCTTGGATCT
Source organism: Pictodentalium vernedei (assembly GCA_031216915.1). Classification (NCBI taxonomy): domain Eukaryota; kingdom Metazoa; phylum Mollusca; class Scaphopoda; order Dentaliida; family Dentaliidae; genus Pictodentalium; species Pictodentalium vernedei. Next base: position 145,298,747 of record CM062289.1, on the reverse strand, counting down.
CTGATTATTGGAGAAACGACAGATGAACAACAGCCATCCACGAGACGTGATTGCACACAAGAGTTACCCTGCTTTGTCTTCAACTGTGCATTCGGGTGAGATTTAATTTGATCTCAAAGAACAAAGTTTTCTCTTCTTGTTCAGAGATTAATCATTTCTAAGTACTCATTGGCGTATGGGTTAATTTTATGTAGAGTTCTGTTGTTTAATTATACAGTGGACCATGTGTCCACCTGTTGCGGATTAAGCAATTTATCGCATGCGATCGATGCATATTTTCGATCTAAAGCTGACCGATGTAATAATAATAATAATAATAATGATAATTAATAATAATAATAATAATAATAATAATAATAATAATAATAGTATAAAGAGCGAAAAGTTTGTTAATTTCTCAGTCTGTGCGTTTGTTAGTAGTAGACGAGTGATGAATGGTCCTAATGCAGTGAAAGTTGGAGAGGGAAGTGACATTATAGTCACCTGATCCAGTTACGTAATGTGTGGTTGCCATCGTAGCCCGCATGAGCAGTCATCTTGTGACGTCATCCCCATAGTGATACATTGTGTAAGGACGCACGCGCAGTGCGCGATGTTGTGGTGACATTTCTTTCCGTCGTCCATTTTGTTTACGGATGCGGTCATCTTGGTTTCCATGGTGGCATGTGGTTGCCATGAGCCTGAAAGGCGTCTTAAAGAACAAGAATATGTTCGGAGGTTGCGTTCAATTGAATAAGAGTAAAGCTAATTACCCAGACTCCCCGAGTACTTCGCAGAATTACCCAAATAGACTTGACATACCTCCAAATCTCCTGGGGTGTTCATTCGATTGTGCCGGAGTTTGCTCCAGTAGCATAGAAGAGCCTTTAAGTTGAAACAGGTATAATCTTTAAAATGCGATCAGCGCTTTCGAGGCGTCGGAAAATTGATATTTTTTTTTCGTTCTTGGAGCATAGTTTATTGATAGCGACAATTGCCCCCATAAGATGGCGACAGGTGAGATTCATTTCTGTATGTAACCAATAAGCGGTTTAGCAGTCTCGTATAGAGATCAGTGGTACTGCGCAATACTATTTACTGCAAATGCTCAAAGCTACTTTTGTATTTCGAGAGAGCATTGGTAATAATTTAATCTTGAAGCACTTTATTATCAATGTAGGCTTAAGTTACTACTGATCTTTCCTGGTTACGCTATTCATTTCCCAGCACGTCGACTGCTTATCATTCGCAAAGCTGTTATGGAAAGTGTTTATGGCATGTCTGGCACGGTAGAGCCCGGGTGCGGGGGTGGGGGTGTTTCCACCGCACATTTCCAGAAGGTATCAATTTGTTTGACGAGTAATACAACAAAACTGTTATTGAAGCTTCATAACGTTGCCACTTTATTGCCGCAACAAGTGGAAGCAAAGTCATATTCCTTAACTTCGAACCATACGCTCTAAATACATAAAGGTGTTCCGTTTACCTACATCTAATACACACGACTTCGCTTTGCCTCGCCTAACACTGAGCGAACTCGTCCACTTGAATTAATGTGTGAATGAAATGCTTAAAACAACTGTGTACTGCCGTTGCTACTTAGTAGCAACGGCAGTACACAGTTGTTTTTTGCAATTCATTTACACGTTAATTGATGTGAACGATTTGAAAAAAAAATCACGCTGAATCTTTCTAACGCTCACTCCATTCCCAGCAACACACGCAAGACATCGAACCTTAGACTCAGCCCCTCCATTTAGAAAATCATTCCGCCGCCCATGTTGAATGCCAATAACGCAGTTCGATAGGTATATTTACAAATGATCTTTTTTACATGCACACTAAAAACTGAAGTGTTAAAACTGACACTTTCAAGGTGTTAAACCCATTCTAACTCTTAGGGTTTGATTTTAACACTCAAAATGCAATGCTCTCCCCATGGCACTCCCCATGTCTCTAGCATTGGTGGTTCTTCCAGAATCGTCCATAATTTGATTTGCGCTTGGTGGGTACATAATTAAAAGGACACAACGCAGATGAAGCGGACCAGGCTCGATAGTTCGAGCCTGATCCGCGTCATCTGCGTTGTTTCCTTTTAAGTGTCGCGACATTACACCTGTCAAGTGGTATTATTGTAACACCTGCCAAGTTCTGGGATATCTACACTTGAACAAAGTGCTAGTTCAGCACTTAGTAAGTGTTAAATACAGCACTTCAAGTGTAGTTTTTAACACTTTAGTTTTTAGCGTGTAAATATTTTACCTATCTTTGTACTATTTTCTATCCAACCTTGGACATCGACATGGAAGAGGCCGAACAGTTACAATGCGCACCGCATTCACGCAAACATACATGTATATGTCTGGCGTCAACATGTAGCAATTTGAGCTGGTCGAATGCTTTTTGGGGGGGGGGGGGGGGTTTCCTCGGATATTCAAAACACAGACGGAATCATAGAAAGAACTAGCCGTGGTTGTCATCTTTAACGTGAAATGAAAACTTTGCTGATATGCACACATACTCATGACTGTGTCGCTAATATATGATCAGTAGCTCAGTCAGTCTATTACAATAGTGACGCCGTAGATTCCCTGCCACTTGGGAAGACGTCATCGTCAGGGAAACTGGAGTCTTCGATTGGAAGAAAGGGATGGGTGGAGTTTTTGTCAGAATATAATGCGAAAGGCAACTCATTTTTTAACTTTAACTGAATGTCTGACATTCATCATCTCACGGAGCCAAATACTTAACAGTGCTAAAAACTTTATTACTGAATTGAGCTACACGTGAATGAGGTTTATTTTCAGTTTAAAAGCAAAACTATTTTATATGCTATTGTTTTCTTGCAGTTATTGGAGAGTGGCGATAGCCCATTGATCAATACTCAGTTGGATTGCTGGAACGCCCCATTAGCCAAAGAAAGGTTGTCTGTACCGCCGCCAGGGGGCGCGGTGGCTCAGTAGGCAGAGGTGCAGGCTGTAAACCGAGAGGTTCTCGGTTCGAATCCCACCTGCGGCAACCGCGTTGTATTCTTGGGCAAGACACTCCATCTCCGTTGCCCGCGTGGGGGCACGATGACGCCGTGTACTAAGGCGTACTGCACTTCGATGGTCCGCATGTCTTCCACCAATCTAACCCTGCCTGTGCTGCAGTGCGGAGTTACGATGTTGGGGAGCTGGCAGCTGCTCGTTGTTGCTCGGTGGTTCTCTCCGGGTACTCCGGCTTCCACCACCCGTAAAACTGTCACGGTCATGATTAGCCATTGTGCATAAATATGTGACCTTAAACATCAATAAATAAATAAATAACTGTACCGCCGCCATATTGAGGAGATGGGGTGCCATAAATAAACAATGCTCATCAACAGCTAGAAATTATGGAAGATTTTCAGTTTCCCGACGCCTCTCAATCGTCAATTACTTTTTTATAGAATATACGGTTCAGTCGCCGTAGACTGGTCGTAATCCACGCGTATGCCGTAATGTTCACGCATGCGTTTACCAAGTGATAAAAATTATTTTCAGCAAACTTTTAATTAATGAAGCACCGGGTTGTACCCGGTGCTTCATTGATTAAATGTTTCATGAGTATTCCTATAACTAGTGTCCGGAATCTAATATTATTATTGCGTCCGTGGAAATATTGCCCACCCGTGGAAAGTGACCAGCCCACGGTGGCCGTAGTATACTTTGATGTCTGTGATCAATGAATGTGTTGACAATGAACACACTTTTCGGGAAATTTAAATTGAATATTTCCAGCATATTTTTGTTATTATTGACAAAAAAACAGGTGCCCAAATTGAAAAGTTGATACAAAAGTTGATTATTAGTTTTCGTGCCAGGTGAACAGCATGTCATTTGATGACGTGAAAGCTGTTGCAGGCGTTCATGCTGGCATGTGCCAAATCTACCAAATGCACATTTTTAAAAAATCTGGCACACAAATGTGAGCGTTTGGAACAAACATTTGGCACATAAATTAAAAATCACGAACCTGGTATATTCTTCATTTGCCCACACATTGACCAGTTACACGCCAATTGTCTCTACCGGTGACCTCGTATTAAGGCCTCGGATTAAGAAGTCGTGCATTGTGTAAACAACGTGTGCTTTGTTTCCTCAACCAGCGAACAATAGACCAGATTATCAGTTGTCTTTAATATTTGATGGTACTTTCCCCATTGACCAAAATCAAAGATTAACACAGTAATAAACTGATAAAGGATTCAATTTACATGTCAATCAGTAATCGTATAGACCATATATGTTTCACGATACTTTATTATTTTATGTTCCGTTTTATGTTAAATTTGATTTCATAAAACTTTATGCTTTTGATATTTCTTGAATAAAATATGAAAAAAAAGTTTTTATAAAGTACGGCCGCCGTGGACTGGTCATAATCCACGAGTGGGCAGTGATATCCACGCATGCGCATGCGTTTACCAGGTAATAAAAATCATCATCAGCAAAATTTCAATTAATGAAGCATCGGGTTGTATGTTTGATGAGTATTCCTTTAATTACTGTTTGGAATCTAATATTATCGCGTCCGTGGAAATATTGCCTACCCGTGGAATGTGACCAAGCCATGGCGGCTGCCGCGTAGTTCTCCCACATAAAACACCCAAGGCACAAAAAATCTCATTTGGCACAAACAATTCTCATTTGGCACAAAAAAATTCAACTTTGGCTCATTAACATATTGAGCCAGCATGAACACTGGCACTTGCCCTGTGACTACAGTTCTCCATAGCAGCTGTCACGTCATCACACGTCATCGAATGGGAGGAATTATCACGTGGATTGACTTGGGTGTGAGTGGCAGATGCAGTTGAGAACGTTATTCGCTGACGTTCGATCCATTTGTATGGAGATCAGAGCAACAGCCAGACTCCATTAAAATGTGTCAAAGCAAATCCATACCAACAATTCTCTTTACCAAATGATTCAACACTCGACCAGTTAATTTTCTTTACAGAGTTTGCAGAACCTTTTTCCAGCACGTCATCGATCGAAAGATATTTATGTTTTCCTTTCAAGTTTTATCAAATATCGATTTATACTCTGAGAAAATACCGGTTGTAATTTTTATATACTCTGTGTAGACACTATTTGGGCGACACGAGGGTCTGCATCACACTCAACGATATTCGGAGCACACCAGCGGTAATGGAGAAACAACCTACACCAGAGAATGAAGACATTCACGAAGTATTTCTCAACTTTCAAACCAGGGGTGAGTTGGAACTATTGAATTATATCCAGTCAAAAGCAAGAATGCATTGCGCACGCACCCGCACATCCCCGCAAAACCCCTATAATCTTATCATTTGTAACATTGCACGCCAACTTAATTTTAAATTGATCTCTTACATTACACAAGGTAAGCGTCGCTTCAGGTTTTGTTTAAGGCCGCGTCTACGCGTCTAGTATGTACGACTATATTACAACAGTGTAGCAGATTTTCACAGGACACTTGCCAATCAAAATGATGGCGGACATGGGAAAACCATACAGCGTACGCTTGATGGGGTAACCATATTTCGAATCTTGTCTCTTTGAAGATTAGTTTCTGTATTTTTCCACCTCGTACTTTCGATACGAATCCAATAAAACTCAAGGCTCCATTAGGACCAGTTGGAGTACACGATTGTTTGCTTGTTAAGCATTTGTATCTGTCGTGTGACTAAACTGGGGCACTTCAGACAACTCCAAATGTATACATTAAACCAACCAGGCGCATAGCCAGGATTCTATAGTAGTGGGTGCCCTACCCATTTTTGTTTTTGTTTTTTTTTGGGGGGGGGGGAGGGGGGGGGGGGCAAGAGTGATATTTGAAACGCCGTTGTCTGGGCTTTCGGGGCCTTCTCTAATCCTAACTAGGACACCCGGCCGTTGCGCTTCCTCCGACACCCTGAAGGGAAGTGGGAGGAGGGACAACGACCCGAGTGTCCTAGTTGAGATTATCCCTCCTCCTCCTCCGAGAAGAGTTTGCCAAATTTGATGTTCTAAGAGCGAATCTGAGGCATTTGCGTCGTGTGCACCATCTATGTTGGAGACCATTTTGGGATTCTATGTTGCGTGAAAGTTGTATTAAGTCATTTGGCTGGATTTTAGGGTGGGAAGCTACCCCACCCGTAGCTACGCCACTGAAACAAACACCGCGACACTGTAGGCAGACTCTAGCTACATTTGATTTCTTCGCTCCGACCGACATCGGTATGCATTGTCTATCGACACCAGGCTGTTATCAAAGTAACAGTAGCCCGAACACATCAGAATTGGTCTCCACACGTCCTTTGAGCACATACATAACCCACATTTACTTTACCGTTCTGTTCTGTGTTCCCAACGCTACTTCACATCGTCTGTTACTTTACGACGTCTTATTTCAACTCTGTTTCTGCGTGTATGTTTTTTTTGCGAGATGAATATAAAAACGGAGTTGGCACATACAGTGTCAAAAGACAATAGCCGGTACACTGATTTTGTGAAGGACAAGGTTTACTGCACATATACCCATGCCATGAATGTATATATACTTCATTGAACTTGTGGACTTCTGACTACACTAAATACACTTTCAAAAACAACATCCTGTCATAAAAATGACACACTGAAGCGACTGTGATTCAAAGTGATATCAGCAACTCAGACTGTTGTTGACTGAGATAGTTACTTTGTCTCTTCAGCTGGTAGCCTGTTAAGTTACCAACGGCAGTCAGAATTTGTTCATGTATATTCGTTACGTCACAATTTTTGGAGAATACCTTTATTTAAGAATTAATTTATGCCTTCGAAATTCATGAAGTGGTGAAACAAATTGAATACTGGCAAATTTACTATGAATCGTGAAATAGTAAATCTGCACGTGAACAATTTTTTTTATCATATGACTTGTCCGTTTTGTTCACTTTAAAACATTTTGATATTTTGCTTTCATATTAATCAGTGATAAATAAAGCCTCCCGTCAATTTCATTGGTCAGTTTCAAAACTAGACAATTTGATTGGCTGAACAAAATACAACTGGGCCACATTTTCACCATTTGCATAATTAGAGTTGGGAGCTTTCATTGGTCAATTTCAAAACTGGACAATTTGATTGGCTAAACAAAATACAACTGGGTCACATTTGCATAATTTCAGTTTGGAGAATGTACGTTATCTGTCCTATTTAGGGTGGGTTATATTGTATTAATCCTTTATCTACAAGAAAAATGCCATTCATTTTTTTAAAATATTTTCACTTTTTGCTTCCAAAACATAGGTTATGACCCCTCATTGGAACGAGCTCGGCGAGCTTGTTCCAATGAGTGGTCATAACCTATGTTTTGGAAGCAAAAAATGAACATTTTTAGTTATACGAGGATGTTTTTTTCCACTTGCCGTCTGCAACTCAAGTTAGGTGATGGGTTAAAAAGTCATACTAAGTGGCTAATTTGTGCGTGTGTGTGTCATATGATAACTAGAATATGAAATGAGTGCTTTTCTCATATAATATTTATGAAACTCGTCCGAATTGTCCGTTTGGGCTCGCCAGAGGCTCGCCAAAACGGAAAATTCTTAGACTCGTTTCATAAATATTATATGAGAATGTTTTATATGAGAAAAACACTCATTCCATATCCTCTATTTATCACCTCGTGGATATCGAACAATCATATTTCAATTCCTATGTTAACTCCTCTTGTAGAAACAGAAATACATTTTTCTGGTATGACATCTAATTGGGTCATCTGCATGGTACCGCATGGTACCGTTTCAAGTATGGATAATTTTGTCGAATTCAGTTCCAAAATGAAAACAAATCACCCTGGTTTTTTGATTGAAAAGAATTCCTGCAAACAATCAAAATAGTGCAGTCAAAATACAACATATTCACACATTCTGAAAGTAAAAACCAGAATATATACTACCAATACAGTGTTCACTGAGGACAATTTCAGTTGTCGTGTAAATATTTTCCAGTAAACTGGAGCAAAGCAAATCCATATCAACTCAATGTTTTGCTTATAATTGAATTCGGACCACATTCGTATATTATGAAGCCTTTTAACCTTTTACCGATCGAATTGGCCGCATCCGCTTACTTAAGTTACAAATTTATCAGTTGAAAAAAGAAACATTTTCAAAAAAGTTCTCTAAAACCATATCATGTGACCCCCCCTCATTGAAACAAGCTTGTTCCAGAGGGTCACATGATATAGCTTTCTGAAAAATTTGAAAAAAAACCAATTAAAATGATTATATCCCTTGCAGCAGCAGCAGAGGGGGGGGGGGGGGGCGAATAGACTAACTTGGAAAACCCCTGGCCCGGCCCATCACTCTCACCGAGCCCCCCCCCCCCCCCCCCCCCCCAGCGCCATCTGGCTGGCCCATCAGCCTCACCGAGCACCACGCGGCACCCACCCTCGCCGGGCCCTCACCCTCGTCGGGCTCCCACCCTCGCCGACCGAGAAGCCATCCCACTTGGGCATCAGCGTAGATTCACTTTCTACCCCAACACCAAACTGGCGTAGATAAAGAATGGGCCACCCCAGAGAGCCATAAGGGGACGGCCCACCCCTCTAGGCGGCCCACAGGTTCTCTTGCAGTAACTGTCAACTACCTCGGAGGTAAACAAGCTGACTAGAAACATTTATCGCTTAACACCACTGGAGTGTTAAATAAATATTAGCGTTATATATACGTACAGATTGTTTCGTATAACCAGTATAGGGTGCAGCGGGTTCCCTATGTATCAGGCGCTTTTGGGATTGGCCATTCATTGGTGGTAATGTTAAATCCGTTAGGTGTTGTGCGGTTCAATCCATCAGCTGCCTGGCGCGCAGTTGCGGACCGTTCTAACTCAGGACAAGGACATCGAAACCGATGGGCCACATGCTTCGGCCCACTTCCTGTGGTCAGCGGATACTGCTAGAGTGTATCAGCCGGTGTTTGCTATAATGTACCAGCGATCTCAGCTATAAGTGACACTCCATGGATGTGTGAGGACAGCCTGCTATCGGAGCTGCACATCCAGCCAAGGCCCATAAGCATGTCGACGGTTTTCCCCTTTTTTGCTCTTCTTTTCCCCTTTTGGGGGTCTTAATTTCCTCTTTTATTTGCTCCAATTTTCTTAGCGACTACACTTTACGAAATCGCGTGACTCATTTCTTAACAGCATACAGCGCGATTGACAATAATAAAAATAATTCACAACCATTTAAACTCATTTATTAGACATAATTATTCGCTCTGAATAGATACTTTTACAGAGAGGTTTTAGTTTTACACGGTTGTTGAATCTATTCAGAGCAAATACTTTCGCTAGTGTAAGACTGAACACTGTACACACGGTTGTTCCTTTTGGTGGCTGACGACCCAAAAGCCTTTTTTTACGATGCCCCTGCCAGATATAATGCGGGCGGATTCTACTCGCACAAAAAACTTAAGTGACATCAACGAAATCCATGTGGCTTTAACCCCTCCACATAGCTTAGAGACCAAGAGTTTTGAAAAAAATCACTTGGACATTTTCTCAAAGTATCGAAACCCAGATATAAATTCTGGGGCAGTCATCACACAATGGCGGAGTTCGCCCATGTTTTTCTGGCAAAACCAGGTGAACTTCGCTGAATGGTGTGCGACGAAAGGGTTCGGGGTCACGGCTTCTGACAACCTGAACCAAACCACAGACTTGTTCGCTAGAGGTTTCTTGCTATCCCATTGCTACTACAAGACACGGCGGATTTTAGCCGAAATTAAAGTCTGCTTACCCCAGGATCATGCATGGTCTACATACAATAACTCATATGACAGACGCGCTTTGAAAGACTATCAAATGAATTTGGTGTGTCGCCTAATACAGATTGGAGAGAAAAGGGGATTGTAATGACGGGTTGGGCACTTTGTACCAAGTCACACCATACAGCGGAGTTCTCACATTGCACCCGCCGAGTCGAAGATACGACCATTCGGTCACATTCACCAAACGCCCAGGGTACGGGCAAACTCATGCAGACTTTATCAGGCAGGACCATGCAGACTTTACTACGTTTATACTTGACGAGGCAAACGGGTTTATAAGGGCAGGGGTCGAAAGAATCAATGAGTCCATTAGGACATACGTCTGGGCAATAATCGGATCCCAGGCTCAGACCCGTTCATCGATCCTAGGAACGGGTACAGCGTTCGGCGTGCAAAGACAGTTTGAGGCGAATGTGGAAGATGTCATTGCCCGCCAAGTGGACCTGGGGAGGGGTATTAAACGCTATCAAGGCGTGTTGTCTCACGCCAAGTCAAAAACAGATTATGTATTCGGTCGAGGCCTCTAGATATGGAACTATGTGGCCTTTCACGTGGCCTCGTGGGGTATAACAACAAGATCGTTATTGCCACAACCGCCCAGACACTGGGACAAAATACAAACATAAACACTGCACCAATCCCACCCGTCGTGTCTACGTGGGAGACAGGACTGGTCAAGCCGCTGGTCGGCTTGACGGCGTTTGATGCTCCAGTGGGGATCAGTAGCGGAGGTGCCGAGTCGGCAGCATCAAGAATTGCGACAGCACGCCAGCTTGGTGACGAGAAAACTGCCGTTATTGTGGGTTGGGTTACAGTAGGCTTACTCGCGCTTTGGTTTCTTCGATGACGAGCCACCACGAGAAGCCGATTCCCAACAGCAAGGACCACGGCCCACAGGTTTTCGGCCAGCCAGCCTACAGTTTTTGTGAGTAGCTTAAACAGCCACAAAACAATAGAGCCTATAATTTTAGGTAGTACAGCCGCTGCCTTCCCAGCTAGCTTGGCCAGGATGCGCCGAAGAGCCTGTAAGTGCGTCTTTACCCACTCTTTCAGGCCACCTTTATCAAAATACTAGGGTCGAGATTGCCATTCCAATCGCTGTGCGGATAGATGCGATCGTAATCCCTTGTTCCCACAAGAGGGTGCGAATGCGCTCACCGAGCGTCGTGTCCTCATTGAGGATCCGATTGATCGTCTTTCTGATTCGGTTGATTTGAGATCGGAGAGCCTCTCTATTCGTTGCGGACGCCTCCGGGCGGGACGCTCGTTCATCAGCCAGGTTGCGCAAACGTTCTGCTATCCGGCGCCCACTAAACTGATTATCTTGAGCTTCATCAAGCGCTCTCTTTTCCAAAGCGATGTGCTCATCCAGCCCGGACAGTCTGGCCAGGTTGTTCGTTGACTCACCTCGGATGGCCCGCATTGCCCTGTCGAGTCTGCGGGGCTCTCTGATGAAGTACTCAAATCCCATGGTATCAAGTGGAGGGTCATGTAAGGTTTTAAGTGCAGTTTCTTCCTCCTCGGTAAGACTTTCCACCACGTTTTGATTTTAATTTGACTCAGCATTAGCCCCCTGTCCCAAGTGTCGCAGTTCTGTAGTATCCGATCCGGTCCTAGCAACTGTCTTACTCAATGTCATTGACCCGCAGTGTTTCAAGCACCTTTGGCTTAAGCGCCTTGCCCCCTCGAGTCCAGCCCATAGACCCCAGCTCATTCCGGATGATCTCACCACCGCCACGCTTTCCAGCAAGTGTTGAGAGTGCATGGGGTGCTCCTGATTTACTAAAAATGTCGACATTTGGATGGGCCTCCAGCCTCAGCCTCCCATTTTTGTCGAGTTCAAACTTGGAATAGTCACGTAGATAGGGCACCACTCCTTTCTCAGATATATTCTGGTAGTAGCCATTGACAGCCTACTCCAAGAGTTCATGCTGCAGTGAAGGGATTTTTTTAATGCCCGTCTCTTGTTCCACGACAGCTCCTCTGCAAGGGGACCGGGTAAAGCTAGTTTGATCTTCCAACTCATCATCATCGTCTTGTCTTGCGACCTCGTCGAGGTCAAAATGTGCCATTGTATTGAAGACTGATCGGAGACATGTTCAATATATTCACCATGTCTTCAAACGAAATATGGAAACCAATATGGGCGCAAGCTTAACCCACACCGCAGACTACGAGAGGGGTAAAGGGAGTTCGGCAATCGGTTGTGATCACGCTCATCCCTAGTACGATTAGCCCGAACCAACAGCTCAATATCTGGTTCCCAAACCTCGGGCCCCACGACCTTATCGTACCGGGTACAGTGTGCCTATGCAGTCACCTGAACTCAACAGGCGATAACAGGACAGTCGTTCAGAATCTTGGCCGTTCCATCATCAAGAAAATGGCAATCAAGATCAGCGGGAACGAGGTGATGTCGGCCGACGATGCAGGCGTGTACCACTGCTATCTTGACCTTTGGAAGACAGCCTCCGAGCGCAAAAATGTGCACTACCAGGGCATTGATACCTCCGCGAGAATAAATGCTACTAAACTGCGGGTCTGAGCTGACACTGTTGTTGTAGACAGGGCTATCGCTGATGCCTAGGGCAATCGGTTCTGTATCCCGCTGGACTTTGAACTCCTCGAGGCTCATATGCTTTTTTACCAGAGCGCGCTTGGGGATCGGCTCGAGTACGAGAGGACATTCAATGATTACAGTCGAGTGGTCCTGGCCGCAGGCGATGTCACTACCAGTTACACCATTAATAACATCAGCCTGGAATATGAAATGGTCACCGAATCTGAACTTGCTTGCATCGCCCGCACCCAGTATGCTGGTCGTCTCACAATCCTATACGATCGCGTCCTTCGCCATCGCAAAATGATCAAAGACATGAGCGACTCTCTGTGGAACATCAACCTCAACGTGGCCACAAAGAGCATGAAAGGGATTCTGCTGCTGTTCGAGGACCCTGCTGCGGCTGGTGCAGCTTTCGGTAGAAAGCCTGAGGTCTTTTATAACCCCAAGATAAACACAGTTGAGGTTATCATCGAAGGGGTGTCCAGCCAGCCTGACTCCCAGGGATTTGCGTGTCTACCAGAATTGGAACGAAGCCACTCAGCACTTTGGAGCTTGCCCCAGCAGCAAAAGAGATCCTGAGGTGGCTCTGGTCGCAAAGAAGCTATCTCTGGTTGATGTCACATTGGGAGAGTTCTTGACCAAGGAGTATGCACTATGGCTTGACCTACAGACTTCGGATGATGGCGGACTACACGGCAGTGGCCGGAAAATAGAAAACACAAGTAAAGGTATCACTATCCAGATCACAAAGACAGCAGGGGCGAGTGGTTAATTGGACGTATATCTGAACGTTCTCGTGGATGCGTAGATTAACATTGAAAATGGCCGGTTCACCAACACAGTTTATTAATGACCTTTTCCTAACGGAGCCCACGCAGCCATTATTTGCGGTCAAACAGGCTGTGGCAAGACCGTTTTCGCTCTGGACCAGCTGGAGGGCCCTTACCGGGGCGTGTTTCGGCACATTGTGGTGCTCTGTCCCACAATCGAATACTACAACACATATCGCGACCGTCTATGGATTTAGAAAGACGCCAATGTGTGCAAAGCAAATCCCGGTGAACGCCTCCACTCATATCTACGGGCCTTCTATCAGATGTTCTAGGGGGAGCCAACCTTGTACATTATTGACGATTGCTCGGTTACGAAAGCTTTGACGCAAAAGAAGACATGCAGTCTGAGCTAGCCTTCTCGGGTCGTCATGCGCAGCAGATCGTTTGGGTTTTGATTCAGAAGTATAACTCTGTCTTAAAGGATCTCCGCGAGCAGACCCGCTGGGTTTGCCTGTTCCACTGTAAGGGCAGAGACAGCTTCGAGGACTGTTTACGAGGGAATGATGTGATTGGAAGCCATGAGGAACGTGTAGCAGTTCGCCAGGCATTGGTGGAGAGCAGGCATGCCTGGCTAGTATTTAAACAGATCAACCAACCACTTATAACGTGTTGCGATAACGGAACTATATTATGTGGGACGCAGCGATTCTAGTGACCCAAACAGCTAATCTAGTGGCCCAGGCACTATATATAAGTGTGCTGGGGTGGGCGTCATTGCACATTGTTAGGTGCTATATTAGACTCAAACGGCGTATATGTACATGTATACAAACCATTGTGACAATATCATTGACCAACTTCTGGAAGAGCAAGGTGGCGCTGTTCCGAAGGAACAACAGGGATGCAAGACGGCCGTGGATCCTGCTATGCCTGCTTTTTGGAACTTAAAAAAACAAACAAAAAAAACAGGACAACGAGACCAAACGCGAAAGGCTAGCTGCATTAGCAATATATAGGGAAAACCTCACGATTGACCAGGTCGACGCCATGGACGACGAGGAAATCGATAAACTCTATGCCCGATATGAGGCACGCTCAGCAATGACAAAAACTCTGGGGGCGACTGCACTACAACTCTATGCAGGGGCGGTTTCTTCCCATACCCCAAGAGAACTAAAGTTGGTTGCTGATCTTGAGGCAGATCCATTTGTTCGGCGCGCTAAGCAGTATCACGTGCGAGCTATATCATCGCTATGACATGCCAACCACTGCTAAACACTGTCGATTTGGACATACATGCTCTTTAACAAATCAAGACGATGTCATCGATGACAGAGCCAAACCTGCTAATAGTTACTGTAGTTCCAACGGAACAGAAACAGATGGAGGGAGGGACAGCTGCGCCAACCACCGAGTCGTCGGTTGTTCCTGTTGTTCCATTTCCAAAGGAACAAGAACAGCGACAGAAAGACCCTAAAAAAGTGGCCACCGGACGGACAGGAGCTGCTGCCCGGAATGCAAAACAACAAAAAGCCTTGGTCCGGTTGTAAGAAGAGAAGGTCAATCTCAAGAGAATGGCCGTAAACAACGCATCAGCATCCCAAGCGAGTATGCACGGGTACCTGGGAACAGTTTAAACAGTCTAGGCACAGAAACGCAACTAGAACACTTTTAGACACCATCAGCCAGGCAAAAGGACTGTGAGATCGCCTTCATCATACCATGACTGGATGTGGTCGGGCTTGTTAGCTACAAACTCGTCCAGTGATTCGCTACGCGTGTAAAAAAAAAACTTTTTTATTTTTTTCAGGGTGACGGGTTGGTCTGTTCCTTCCACCTAGCTATGCTGTAAAGTAATTCTAAAAGCCCATGACTACAGATCGGCGGGTGCGGTGGGCTCTAGTCTCAGGCGTTCCTTCAGAACAACAGGTCCCTTTCTCTGTCTGGCGAGTGCTTGGCGTATCAACAGTATCATCTCGTTTTTTGAGTCCTGTGGGCTCCCTCGGCGAGAAGCCTTGCGGATATCAAACCGGTGTTGGTTGAACTTCTCTTCCTCAGCGAGTGCGTGACTGAATTCCTCCTCGGATATCTGGCCATCGGCAACAGCCTTAGAATACAGATCTGTGATGTTCGAAAGCTTGGCCTTCGCTAAGGTGGCGATGGTGTGCCCTTGCTGTGGCCTCTAGTGCTATAACCACAGGACTTGCGGCTACGTTGGCCAACGTCCCAATTCCACCAGCGCCGATCCCTACACCGATCGCGGATAGAAATGTTCTTGCCGAGAGAACGCCTGCAGCCTCGTTCGGCCATGAGACTGGCTCTTACATCTCCGATCTCCTGGATGCGGATGCGGAAAGTATTCTCGTCGCTAGTATTGAGTTCTGGATATAAGCCCATTCTTATTGGTATTATACATAATTTTTTTAATACCTTTAAATCGTCGTCCGTCAGTATCTGTCTGGTAAACCGCAGGCGCTTCAGCTTAGCTGGGCCAAGATATGGGGTATTGAATGTGTCGGTTGGAAAACTAGCATCTGTGACCTTGTACTTGACACCACTTAACGAGAGCAACGCATCTTTGCCATGGATAACGATGATGACAAGTTCTTTGCCATTATGCCACGGGGGCCATTTTAGGTCAAGCCCATGTAGCACTGGCATGAAGTCATTGGATGGTATACCCAGGACTATTTGAATAATTATGATGGTACCCTGGCCAGGAGTAAGACGATCAAACTCCCAAAAGAGCTTCATCATCGCACCTCCTTTTATCCGGCATTGCTTTCGTGAACATAATAGTACCTTTCGGAATATAAGAAGCCAATATACGGCCACTGTTTTGGGGTTTACAGAGCCTGTGGCCTCGGCCCAGTTGTATGTGAGGTTGGATGGCCCTAAAGTCAAGTTCCCACCCACCGCCAACAGGGTGCCTATACAGAGACCATTGACTAGAGTCATTCTGGATAAGTTCGTAGCTCCTCCACGAGGCTCAGCCTTCCAGATTCAAACAACGCAGCTCGTAAATATAGCTTGTTGCGGTTGTTCCTTCGGAACGGGAACAGCAACGGGCAGCTCTTTTGTATAACCCCACGGAGAGCTGAAATACATACAATTTGTCCATCATCCCTGGTTCTTCAAAGCCCTGCGTGTGAAATGATGTGATTGGAAGCCGTGAGGAACGTGTAGCAGTTCGCCAGGCATTGGTGGAGATCAGGCATGCCCGGCTAGTATTTAAACAGATCAACCAACCACTTATAACGTGTTGCGATAACGGAACTATATTATGTGGGACGCAGCAATTCTAGTGACGCGAACAGCTATTCTAGTGGCCCAGGCACTATATATAAGTGTGCTGGGGTGGGCGTCATTGCGCATTGTTAGGTGCTATATTAGACTCAAACGGCATATATGTACATGTATACAAACCATTGTGACAATATCATTGACCAACTGCTGGAAGAGCAAGGTGGCGCTGTTCCGAAGGAACAACAGGGATGCAAGACGGCCGTGGATCCTGCTGTGCCTGCTTTTTGGAACTTCAAAAAAAAACAACAAAAAAAAAACAGGACAACGAGACCAAACGCGAAAGGCTAGCTGCATTAGCAATACATAGGGAAAACCTCACAATTGACCAGGTCGACGCCATGGACGACGAGGAAATCGATAAACTCTATGCCCGATATGAGGCACGCTCAGCAATGACAAAAACTCTGGGGGCGACTGCACTACAACTCTATGCAGGGGCGGCTTCTTCCCATACCCCAAGAGAACTAAAGTTGGTTGCTGATCTTGAGGCAGATCCATTTGTTCGGCACGCGCTAAGCAGTATCACGTGCGAGCTATTTCATCGCTATGACATGCCAACCACTGCCAAACACTGTCGATTTGGACATACATGCTCTTTAACAAATCAAGACGATGTCATCGATGACAGAGCCAAACCTGCTAATAGTTACTGTAGTTCCAGCGGAACAGAAACAGATGGAGAGAGGGACAGCTGCGCCAACCACCGAGTCGTCGGTTGTTCCTGTTGGCCCATTTCCAAAGGAACAAGAACAGCGACAGAAAGACCCTAAAAAAGTGGCCACCGGACGGACAGGAGCTGCTGCCCGGAATGCAAAACAACAAAAAGCCTTGGTCCGGTTGTAAGAAGAGAAGGTCAATCTCAAGAGAATGGCCGTAAACAACGCAGCAGCATCCCAAGCGGCTGCTGGACCCGTTGTTCCTTCGGAATGGGAACAACAGGAACATTATGGACAACAGCCAACCACAATGCATCACGAACGCAGTTCATAAGATGTCTGGTCCCCATGGATTGCTGGGGCGGTTGGGTTGGCTAGCTTGGCATTATGGTTCCAGTTCCGCAATAAGTCGGCGGCCAATCTAATGACACCGCCTGTTAATCCGGTCAAACGTAGCGCGGCACCTCCGAACAAGCATTTAAAGGTATCTTCAGACCCATTCTATATGGAGTAGTATATGTATATACAATGTCTTCAGCCGATGGAAAGATGGTGGCCAATGCTGACTATCACAGTGCCGTGGTCTCTGCCCTCGCCATAGGGTATGCTCGCTTAGGTAAGATGGCAAGGAAGGGAGCTACCCCTAAACTTGACTTCACCGGCTATGACGTCGGGATGGTAGTCCTTGACGTGGGCCTGGCGACGGCAACCAAGGAAATACTAAATAAGCAAGGACTCATTCCAGCAGATATTATGAAATAATAAGATGGCCTCACAATACTAGATGGGGGCGCCCTTGTTAACGCAGTGGCCTTCTCTGGCAGCAACTACCTCTTCTCCAAGTTTCGGGATAACGATGCTGGTGCGGAACGTTTGCGTCATGACAAAGCCGTAGAAAAGCTCCAGGCCGCCCAGGCAGCATGGTCCCGTAAGCGAACAGAACGCCTCGATTGGATCAACGAAGAACTACTTCGCCAAGGCTATGGCTTGCGCACATTCCTGGATGTCGATGCTGCGATTAGCGAGTATGCACGGGTACCTGGGAACAGTTTAAACAGTCTTGGCACAGAAACGCAACTAGGACACTTTTAGACACCATCAGCCAGGCAAAAGGACCGTGAGATCGCCTCCATCATACCATGACTGGATGTGGTCGGGCTTGTTAGCTACAAACTCGTCCAGTGATTCGCTACGCGTGTAAAAAAAAACTTTTTTTATTTTTTTTTTTTTCAGGGTGACGGGTTGGTCTGTTCCTTCCACCTAGCTATGCTGTAAAGTAATTCTAAAAGCCCATGACTACAGATCGGCGGGTGTGGTGGGCTCTAGTCTGAGGCGCTCCTTCAGAACAACAGGTCCCTGTCTCTGTCTGGCGAGTTCTTGGCGTATCAACAGTATCATCTCGTTTTTTGAGTCCTGTGGGCTCCCTCGCCGAGAAGCCTTGCGGATATCAAACCGGTGTTGGTTGAACTTCTCTTCCACAGCGAGTGCGTGACTGAATTCCTCCTCGGATATCTGGCCATCGGCAACAGCCTTAGAATACAGATCTGTGATGTTCGAAAGCTTGGTCTTCGCTAAGGTGGCGATGGTGTGCCCTTGCTGTGGCCTCTAGTGCTATAACCACAGGACTTGCGGCTACGTTGGCCAACGTCCCAATTCCACCAGCGCCGATCCCTACACCGATCGCGGATAAAAATGTTCTTGCCGAGAGAACGCCTGCAGCCTCGTTCGGCCATGAGACTGGCTCTTACATCTCCGATCTCTTGGATGCGGATGCGGAAAGTATTCTCGTCGCTAGTATTGAGTTCTGGATATAAGCCCATTCTTATTGGTATTATACATAATTTTTCTAATACCTTTAAATCGTCGTCCGTCAGTATCTGTCTGGTAAACCGCAGGCGCTTCAGCTTAGCTGGGCCAAGATATGGGGTATTGAATGTGTCGGTTGGAAAACTAGCATCTGTGACCTTGTACTTGACACCACTTAACGAGAGCAACGCATCTTTGCCATGGATAACGATGATGACGAGTTCTTTGCCATTATGCCACGGGGGCCATTTTAGGTCAAGCCCATGTAGCACTGGCATGAAGTCATTGGATGGTATACCCAGGACTATTTGAATAATTATGATGGTACCCTGGCCAGGAGTAAGACGATCAAACTCCCAAAAGAGCTTCATCATCGCACCTCCTTTTATCCGGCATTGCTTTCGTGAACATAAATAGTACCTTTCGGAATATAAGAAGCCAATATACGGCCACTGTTTTGGGGTTTACAGAGCCTGTGGCCGCGGCCCAGTTGTATGTGAGGTTGGATGGCCCTAAAGTCAAGTTCCCACCCACCGCCAACAGGGTGCCTATACAGAGACCATTGACTAGAGTCATTCTGGATAAGTTCGTAGCTCAGCCTTCCAGATTCAAACAACGCAGCTCGTAAATATAGCTTGTTGCGGTTGTTCCTTCGGAACGGGAACAGCAACGGGCAGCTCTTTTCTTTTGTATAACCCCCCGGAGAGCTGAAATACATACAATTTGTCCATCATCCCTGGTTCTTCAAAGCCCTGCGTGTGAAATGATGTGATTGGAAGCCGTGAGGAACGTGTAGCAGTTCGCCAGGCATTGGTGGAGAGCAGGCATGCCCGGCTAGTATTTAAACAGATCAACCAACCACTTATAACGTGTTGCGATAACGGAACTATATTATGTGGGACGCAGCGATTCTAGTGACGCGAACAGCTATTCTAGTGGCCCAGGCACTATATATAAGTGTGCTGGGGTGGGCGTCATTGCACATTGTTAGGTGCTATATTAGACTCAAACGGCGTATATGTACATGTATACAAACCATTGTGACAATATCATTGACCAACTGCTGGAAGAGCAAGGTGGCGCTGTTCCGAAGGAACAACAGGGATGCAAGACGGCCGTGGATCCTGCTGTGCCTGCTTTTTGGAACTTCAAAAAAAAAACAAAAAAAAAACAGGACAACGAGACCAAACGCGAAAGGCTAGCTGCATTAGCAATATATAGGGAAAACCTCACAATTGACCAGGTCGACGCCATGGACGACGAGGAAATCGATAAACTCTATGCCCGATATGAGGCACGCTCAGCAATGACAAAAACTCTGGGGGCGACTGCACTACAACTCTATGCAGGGGCGGCTTCTTCCCATACCCCAAGAGAACTAAAGTTGGTTGCTGATCTTGAGGCAGATCCATTTGTTCGGCACGCGCTAAGCAGTATCACGTGCGAGCTATATCATCGCTATGACATGCCAACCACTGCCAAACACTGTCGATTTGGACATACATGCTCTTTAACAAATCAAGACGATGTCATCGATGACAGAGCCAAACCTGCTAATAGTTACTGTAGTTCCAGCGGAACAGAAACAGATGGAGAGAGGGACAGCTGCGCCAACCACCGAGTCGTCGGTTGTTCCTGTTGGTCCATTTCCAAAGGAACAAGAACAGCGACAGAAAGACCCTAAAAAAGTGGCCACCGGACGGACAGGAGCTGCTGCCCGGAATGCAAAACAACAAAAAGCCTTGGTCCGGTTGTAAGAAGAGAAGGTCAATCTCAAGAGAATGGCCGTAAACAACGCAGCAGCATCCCAAGCGGCTGCTGGACCCGTTGTTCCTTCGGAATGGGAACAACAGGAACATTATGGACAACAGCCAACCACAATGCATCACGAACGCAGTTCATAAGATGACTGGTCCCCATGGATTGCTGGGGCGGTTGGGTTGGCTAGCTTGGCATTATGGTTCCAGTTCCGCAATAAGCCGGCGGCCAATCTAATGACACCGCCTGTTGATCCGGTCAAACGTAGCGCGGCACCTCCGAACAAGCATTTAAAGGTATCTTCAGACCCATTCTATATGGAGTAGTATATGTATATACAATGTCTTCAGCCGATGGAAAGATGGTGGCCAATGCTGACTATCACAGTGCCGTGGTCTCTGCCCTCGCAATAGGGTATGCTCGCTTAGGTAAGATGGCAAGGAAGGGAGCTACCCCTAAACTTGACTTCACCGGCTATGACGTCGGGATGGTAGTCCTTGACGTGGGCCTGGCGACGGCAACCAAGGAAATACTAAATAAGCAAGGACTCATTCCAACAGATATTATGAAATAATAAGATGGCCTCACAATACTAGATGGGGGCGCCCTTGTTAACGCAGTGGCCTTCTCTGGCAGCAACTACCTCTTCTCCAAGTTTCGGGATAACGATGCTGGTGCGGAACGTTTGCGTCATGACAAAGCCGTAGAAAAGCTCCAGGCCGCCCAGGCAGCATGGTCCCGTAAGCGAACAGAACGCCTCGACTGGATCAACGAAGAACTACTTCGCCAAGGCCATGGCTTGCGCACATTCCTGGATGTCGATGCTGCGATTAGCGAGTATGCACGGGTACCTGGGAACAGTTTAAACAGTCTTGGCACAGCAACGCAACTAGGACACTTTTAGACACCATCAGCCAGGCAAAAGGACCGTGAGATCGCCTCCATCATACCATGACTGGATGTGGTCGGGCTTGTTAGCTACAAACTCGTCCAGTGATTCGCTACGCGTGTAAAGAAAACCTTTTTTTATTTTTTTATTTTTTTTCAGGGTGACGGGTTGGTCTGTTCCTTCCACCTAGCTATGCTGTAAAGTAATTCTAAAAGCCCATGACTACAGATCGGCGGGTGCGGTGGTCTCTAGTCTCAGGCGTTCCTTCAGAACAACAGGTCCCTGTCTCTGTCTGGCGAGTTCTTGGCGTATCAACAGTATCATCTCGTTTTTTGAGTCCTGCGGGCTCCCTCGGCGAGAAGCCTTGCGGATATCAAACCGGTGTTGGTTGAACTTCTCTTCCTCAGTGAGTGCGTGACTGAATTCCTCCTCGGATATCTGGCCATCGGCAACAGCCTTAGAATACAGATCTGTGATGTTCGAAAGCTTGGCCTTCGCTAAGGTGGCATGGTGTGCCCTTGCTGTGGCCTCTAGTGCTATAACCACAGGAATTGCGGCTACGTTGGCCAACGTCCCAATTCCACCAGCGCCGATCCCTACACCGATCGCGGATAGAAATGTTCTTGCCGAGAGAACGCCTGCAGCCTCGTTCGGTCATGAGACTGGCTCTTACATCTCCGATCTCCTGGATGCGGATGCGGAAAGTATTCTCGTCGCTAGTACTGAGTTCTGGATAT
This sequence comes from Pictodentalium vernedei, assembly GCA_031216915.1. NCBI lineage: Eukaryota > Metazoa > Mollusca > Scaphopoda > Dentaliida > Dentaliidae > Pictodentalium > Pictodentalium vernedei. The sequence goes on along the minus strand of CM062289.1, from coordinate 145,276,484 downwards.
AAGCCCATTCTTATTGGTATTATACATAATTTTTCTAATACCTTTAAATCGTCGTCCGTCAGTATCTGTCTGGTAAACCGCAGACGCTTCAGCTTAGCTGGGCCAAGATATGGGGTATTGAATGTGTCGGTTGGAAAACTAGCATCTGTGACCTTGTACTTAACACCACTTAACGAGAGCAACGCATCTTTGCCATGGATAACGATGATGACAAGTTCTTTGCCATTATGCCACGGGGGCCATTTTAGGTCAAGCCCATGTAGCACTGGCATGAAGTCATTGGATGGTATACCCAGGACTATTTGAATAATTATGATGGTACCCTGGCCATTTTAGGTCAATCCCATGTAGCACTGGCATGAAGTCATTGGATGGTATACCCAGGACTATTTGAATAATTATGATGGTACCCTGGCCAGGAGTAAGACGATCAAACTCCCAAAAGAGCTTCATCATCGCACCTCCTTTTATCCGGCATTGCTTTCGTGAACATAAATAGTACCTTTCGGAATATAAGAAGCCAATATACGGCCACTGTTTTGGGGTTTACAGAGCCTGTGGCCTCGGCCCAGTTGTATGTGAGGTTGGATGACCCTAACGTCAAGTTCCCACCCACCGCGAACAGGGTGCCTATACAGAGACCATTGACTAGAGTCATTCTGGATAAATTCGTAGCTCCTCCACGAGGCTCAGCCTTCCAGATTCAAACCACGCAGCTCGTAAATATAGCTTGTTGCGGTTGTTCCTTCGGAACGGGAACAGCAACGGGCAGCTCTTTTCTTTTGTATAACCCCCTGGAGAGCTGAAATACATACAATTTGTCCGTCATCCCTGGTTCTTCAAAGCCCTGCGTGTCTCCGAGATCAGTCAGCTGAAGGGTCGTGCAAGGCAATGCATCATGTGCTCCTGGTCCACCGATATTCACCATGTCTTTACACTTATTGCAGCTTTTACTGTTGTTCCGTAGGAATAGGTATATTTCGAATATGTAATGTTACGGATAGATGCTGCAATTCAATAGGGCCACCCAAGCTATCTAAAGCGTGGACTGTAACATTGCCTATAGGGCCTGGGAAGTATTTTGTATTTACCTTCCAGCTGTGCAAAGCACACACATACCACGACCCAAGTTCGATATGCGGACGCCGAATGAGGCCCACCAGGCCGACCTGCTCTTTCTGCCACACGGCCGCAAAACCTACAAGTATGCATTCACAGTCGTTGGTGTACCCTCCCACTGTGAAGAGGCAGAGCCTCTGGCCACAAAAGAGGCCAAAGAGGTCGCGACCGCCCATTGAAAAGATATACAAGCGTGGACCACTGCGATGACACAGGCTCCTTCAGGTCAATCCCAGGCGCAAGTTCGTGGGCGCGGTGAATCTGCTGCTGGCGAAACACGGGGCAGAAGCACGGCGTGGCCGTGTGGACATCCACCGGGACCAGGGAATTGTGGAGCGGTTCAACCGTACCCTAGCTGAGCGACTGTGCGGGCGCCCAGGAGATTAGGTTACCGTCAGGTGAGAGGTCAAGTGAATGGGTCGCTCTGCTACCCGCCCTTGTTGCGGAGCTAATGGTGAGGTGACTCGCTTAACTAAAAAGAGGCCATCTGACGCCATCAAGGCCAAGTTTGTGATACAAAAGTCATCCTCTGTGTTTTCTGGTCGCCCTTTTGGCCTAAAGGAGCAGAAGCTCCCCTCCAAGGTGGGTGGGTCTTCGATATCTCTACCAGGCAGGCGAGCTGGAGGGGGTCACCGTCGCGCAACTGACCCTGTGTGGTTCCTCCAAGTGTACCGGCTTAGACGCTCAGTCACCAAACCCGACGAACCTGTCCACTACTATTTGTTGGATGGACAAGCTCCTGGCTTCGTCCGGGAAGAGCTGCTTGTGGTGCAGCCCGACACCCAGCTGCCTCCCGATGTTCTTTGGGAACGGGTAATCCGAAGGACAAGACACTAGGTCAGTCTGGAGGCGGATGTGCCTCTGGCACTGCTGCAACCCCTCTTTTTCAGTTACACTCTGAACAGGTCAATCGCACGTTCACCCAGCAGTGCCCTATGCTGTTGTCCAGCCGGTCGACACTGAACTACTGTGTATGTTTGGGCTGGTAGACCCACAGCATCTCGACGTTGCATGTCGCACAGTGGTTCTGTTGGTCCTCATTGAGCCGCAGAATGTTGTCGACCTTGAGATTGAACCCCGGGAGTCCTTTGACCTGGTCCTGGTGCTTGTGAGCGACAATCTTCCTCGAGATGTTTTTGCGGAACTGCTCCTCTGTGGGCTGCCTGACCTCAGTACCCTCATCTGGTGGACAGGCCAACCGTTCGAGCTGCTGCATATCCTCCACGCGGGAAACGGAGATGCAGACGAGGTTGGACCATTGCAGGAAGTCGTTTATGATCCTAACCTTCTGTGGGTCGTGGATAGTGAGACCCTGGCTTCAGTGGACTGTGAGGGCATACCCGAGGCGCCATTCATCGGTCTTGATAGCCTGTTCAGCGGCGTCAATGGCGAGTTCAACGATGTCATTGAGGACGGGCTCTTCTCTGCGGTCTGTGCCCGAGATGGGAACCATAATGTTCTGTTTTCGACTGTTCTTGGGGTAGTATAGCAGTGGAACCGGGTTGTCTGGAAAATACTCCTTGTGTCTTTGGAGCAACAGCTCTTGTGCCCGGACGCGAACCTTCTGTCAGCTAGCGAGGATCAGGTCACCTGGCCTCCATTGCTCCATGAAGCGCTCCCATCCGAGACAGCTGGGGAGAGCCTTCCGCATCTCCTGACACTGTACCTTATCAGCCTGGAGGCGGTTGTGCCTTTTCGCCCGGTGTGGTTGAGGCCGTGTCCTCTAAGAGCGCCATAAAAATGTTCAACCACTCTCTGCGCGACACAGTTGATATCACCTTCTTTCATTGGTGCTAAGTTTGCTGGGTCTGGGTCTCTTAGAGGATAGAGCCCGTAGACCACAGCAGTGACAGGGTAGGCATTTTTCTTGTACGGGCTGTCAATCCCCGTCCTGGCGCCTGGTTTGGTGTTTAGTATGATTTCGACAAACCCCTGGCCTTTCTTCCTTTCTGCATTCACAGGGTCAAACTTGTCTTCGACTACCCAGTCTCCTTCGTCATGCTCTCACAGGAACTTCATTTCCAAGAAATATTCACCGTCCGGAAGTTGTCTGACGAGCTGTGCAGCTCTCTTGTCTGCCATCCTAGCATCCATGACCATGTGGTCTGCCGGGCTTCTATACCATCCAAAATTTTCATATCCCCGAGATCAAACGGATCATCTCCCTCATTTATCCATGTGGAGTAGATCGCAGCTGCACCCTCAACTTCAAATTCGCCTTTGGCGTCGTTTATCATTTCGACCCATTGTTCGTTTGTTCCAAAGGAACGTAACCGCACAGGGAGGGAACCTGGGAGCCCAGGTCGATGAGCTGATGCCCCTCTGGGGCGGGGTCTGGCATTTCCGCAAGTATCTCTGCGATAAGGTCGTCCATAGTTGCCATGTCGTGAGTGAACAGTGCAAAACCAATATCACACTTTGTCTTTAAATGGGAATTTGGACTTCCTTAAGCTGGACAAGAACCTTTGCAAAGTCTCTTCTCGATCTCTTTTCGGTGTGAATGAGCTTCTGGGCGACTCGATTAGCGCCACAAGCTTGACATGGGCCTGTGTCTGACCTTATCCCAACTCCACACTTACGACAGGGTTGAGGTTCAGGGGCACCCCTTTTCATCCTGACACGGTGTTGTCATCAATGGTCAAAAACACAAGTTTTATTGTAGGTAGTATGGACGCCATACTTTAGCCACTTGCACAGGTTATTGGCTGGCATTTTTACTTCATGTATACTCTATGTCACGGATATGTCTAATAGGCTTCATCACTGGAAGGAGGTTTAAGTCTATGAGAGGCCCGGGCCGACGAAGGCGTGGGCCGTCCCTTATGGCTCTCTGGGGTGGCCCATTCTTTATCTATGCCCGTTTGGGGTAGAAAGTGAATCTTCGCTGATGCCCAAGTGGGATGGACTCTCGGCCGGCGAGGGTGGGGGCGAGAATGGGCGCCATCTGGTGCTGAGGGTGCTCGGTGAGGCTGATGGGCCGGCTAAATACCCTCGCCGGCCACCAGCTGGGGCTGGGGGCTCGGTGAGAGTGATGGACCGGCCCCAGGTGTCCTCCAAGTTAGTCTATTCGCCCCCACTCCCCTGCTGCTCGTGCGTTGGATAAAGGTTGGATTGTGTTTACAGTGTTATATGTGTCTCTTGAACTTGATTAGTGAACAAACTCAGTTTGCTAACCGCCCCACCGGTGGTTTATTAAAATGACTCTATTTTCGCCTCCTGACCACACCACAACCCTTTGCACACTGTTATGAAAACGAGATTACAAGCAGCAAATGTTTCCCATAATGTAATGTGCAGTTAACCCTTTCAACACTATCGCCCTGGAAAGTATCATTTAAATCAATACTTTCAACGGCGAAATGTGTGAAACCATACTGGTATGTTCGGAGGATCGGTAATAATTTAATCCAACAGCTTGACAGAGCCGTTGGATTAAATTATTACCGAGCCTCGCTTCAGAATTTTCGCTTTTTATATCGTCTGCTCGTCCACTGACAGTTTTTTCTTCAGACACAAATGTATGCACACCGTGTTGAAAGGGTTAAGCCAATTCAAATCTGTTTGACAGAACTCCACACTTGTCCTCTTGGATGCTGTTGTCTGCATGAAGTACGAGGGTTGGCTCTTCACGTAATGTTGTTTTCCGACTAAGTGAAACATTTACTCGGACATGTGTGTCGCCACTGACCATCGAATCATGTCAGAAAAATCCACCGCGTGCGTATTTATTTCTTTGTGCAAGCGCACGTACTCCCATATGATTAGGAAGCCAACTGTCCCTGTAAAGCTCACCTTTTACTCTCCCCTCCTCTCACCCCCACCCCCATCTTGCCGCGTTACACCCCCCCCCCCCCCCCCCAGTCATAGTCGATGGAGATGAAGTCTTTAGCTTTACATCTTACATGACACTGTATATTGGTATTATGAATGTGTTTATTAGATACTTATTATATACCGAAAAACCGAACCGATACTGATAATATGGGGATTACGAAAAACCGAACAGAACCGATAATTGAATATCGAAGCCATAAATATTTTCAAATTGTCCTGCATTCACTATTTATAAGGTCCTGGTGAGGCTTCACAGCAGTTGAAGAGTTCATTTTAACGACAGAAGTGACTGTTTTTCGCTCCAATTCGGTTAATCCTCAAGGGTGTGTTCAATTATCATGAACTCCGACTAGACTACAACTTTAGAAGTGATTTCTAATCAAGTTTTGGCTGCATGTTAGGGCAGCTAAGACTTGACTAGAAATCACTTCTCAGGAGATTTGTATATTATCGACAGGGTCTCCAAATGATGGCATGCTAAGGGCACCTGCTCTTAGATTGGAAACGCCTGAAATAGGCCTCTAAAGGTTAAGATGTGTTTGGAATAAGCCACAAAATTACTGTAGATATGATATGATAGCAGAATATACCAATGTTGAGCACATTGACAATGGCATTCGTGGCGTTATGGTAGAATGATATAAGACGAATGCGAATTCTCCTTTGGTTCTATCAGCAAATCTCTGTCAAGTCAGATACAAAATACCGAACAGATACCGCGGTATACTCTCATTTATTTAAGGTCACATACTTACGGATGGAGGAAGCCGGAGTACCCGGGGAGAACCACCGAGTATCAACGAGCAGCCGTTAGCTCCTCAACAGTCTAACTCTGTTCATGCTCCGCTTAATCGGAGTTACAGCGGTTGGAGACATGTACACTATCTACGTACATTACGCCTCAGTACATGGCGTCATCGTGCCCCCATGGAGGCAACCGGGATGAAGTGCCTTGCTCAAGGATACAACGCGGGTCGTCCCAGACGGGCATCGAACTCAGGACCTCTAGCATAGAAGCCCAACAGTTTACCACTGGGACACCGCGCTCCCGCGGTGTACTCTCATAAAAATACTGAAATCTATCCTGTGTATTCCAATATCGCCCGTCTCTAATCACATCGCCAGCATTTCCAATTGATCATCGGTGATTGCAGTCTCTTTCCAAAAGCAATTGACTCCAAACAGTTACTTTACCAATGTTTGAAAGTCCCAAATCACTTGCCAGCCATTCGTTGAGTATATGAAGTCTTTGACCAGGCGTTACAGTTGTTGTTACTCTCACAGATTGTTGGGACATTTTCGCATTCACATTTCCGCACAGAACTGAATATTCGATTAATAAATGCAGTGGTAATTGTGTGTCCTCTCGTCGGAAGTCTTTCCGGTAAGTATTCAGTAGTATTGTCCGCTTGCTTTTATTCCTTATTGGCATCTATTTTCGTCATCAATTTTTGAACTGACAGACAGTGGGGTAGGTGTGTCATGATTGAGCAGAAGTGGCATTAATCCTTTTCTGGTGGGTTTCCTAACCCTTGTAATCTCAATTCATCACTTACAGAAACAGAACTATTTCCACTTTAGTGCATATCTGTAGAATCAGCGGTGTCATCTGCATTCCGAGTTATATGATCATTTTCCTTAACTCTTTACCCAACGTAGACGATATCAAAATTTATTATTTTAAATATCATTTTTTTAAAATTTTTCAACAAATTTCAGCAAAACCATATCATGTGGCCCCTCGTTGGAACGAGCTCGACGAGCTCGTTCCAACGAGGGGTCACATGATATGGTTTTGTTGAAGTTTTTTGAAATATAATATTTTTTTCAACTGCCGAATTTGCATATTACGCGGGCGATTCGTTGGGCAAAGGGTTAACCTTTTTCCCAACGCCGCCAATATCAAAATTTATTATTTCAAACAGTTTTGTTTAAACTTTTTCAAAAAGGTCAATACAACATTATCACGTGACCCTCATTGGAACGGGCTTGGTGAGCTCGTTCCGATGAGGGTTCACATGATATAGTTTTGTTAAAGTGTTTTTAATTTTTTTTCTAACTCCTGAATTTGCATATTACACGGGTGATTGCGGACGATTCGTTAGGTAAAGGGTTTAACATATTTTCACAAACTGTCTGAGATGTCAGTGTTTACTTCATCGCGATTTGATATACCGCTTAGTTTCCAGCTGATCAAATTCAGTTCATTTCGATATTTCTTTTTCATTTTCGGCCTTTCAAAAATGAATTGTCTCCCTTTTTCTCATCGGATTTTTTAAAAAAAACTCCATCCTGCATTTTGTGGTAAATGCTTTAAAATCCATGTCCCCCTAGAGCTGAAATGGTTAAAGGGTTTTCTGGATCGATTAATCACATGGAGTAACCTTGGTTAACCGATTAATCACTTGATCTTATAGGTAGCTGAATAATGGCCGTACCGTTGATGATTTATAGCATTGATCCTTTACCCAACGTAAAGGGCAAAATCGGCCAGCTCCACATCGTTGGTCAATCGATTAATCGATTAACCGTTTCAATTCTAATGTCCCCTTGTTGGAGGTTTTCAATTCTACAGTTTATGTCTTGAATATTCACCTTCATTGAATGCTGCAGCTGCATTTTGAGATCATTTAATAATTGATCCAAGTTGTTATCAGTGTCAATTTTTAGGAAAGAATACAAAGGCTCAAGTCATCTAGCTATCTTTTGAGTACTGCTGCCTGACGAAGCCGTGAAAAATAACGTTTTTTCAAGAGATCGACCAGCGCTGGATATTTTCCTCTTTTTTAGGTTTTTTTTTTCTTGTTAACCACCACGTGCAGGGGTGGGGGGGGGGGCGGAAAAATTTGCACTACTGTTTTTTGCATTCGACCTTCCCGGACACCCACCCCACCCCCACCCCCCTAAACTGCAAGATTTTTTTTATTTTCCGCATGTTTTTTTCCGGTCATTTTGAACACCCGCCCCATATCCTGCAAAAAAAAAATTCCATCATATTTTGGAAAACACCCCTCTCAGCATGCATATATCAATTTTTTTAGCACTTTTCCAGTGTTGTTGAGGACCATTTTTTAGCGTTTCTGGGCATTTCTTTATAAAAGCAGTTGATAACGAATGTCGAATAAGGAACTGGGAATAAGTAACGGTTGTCATGCCCGTCCTTATTTTTTACTTCCACACCATGAATGTTTTCCAGACGGTCTTTCACTTTCCTCGTTTCTATCTTATTAATTACCGAGGGGCGCGGTTGCTCAGTTGGTAGAGGTGCAGGCTGCAAGCCGAGAGGTCCTCAGTTCGAATCCCACCTGCGGAAACCGCGTTGTGTCCTTGGGCAAGGCACTTCACCCCCATTGCCCACGTGGGGGCACGGTGACGTTGTGTACTAAGGCGTACTGCACGTCGACGGTGCACCTGTCTTCAACCAATGCTAACCCTGCTTGTGTGGAGTCGGTATGTTGGGGAGCTGACAGTTGCTCGCCGTTGCTCGGTGGTTCTCTCCGGGTACTCCGGCTTCCTCCACCCATAAAAATGTCGCGGTCATGATTAGCCATTGTGCAGAAATATGTGACCTTAAAACACCAATACATAAATAAATAAATTAATTACCGAAGAATCGTTTCTTACTTCTCAATTTCGTCCGTCTCCACTTATTTATCCACTACATCCATCTCCACTTGAATCTTCAGATTCATCTAGCTGCCGAGTATTACTACCTTGCAATCTGAACTATTACCCATTGTTTCCTTCCTTCTTGCTTGCTAATCCGATTTCCAGTCATAAAACTTTAAAGCCATCTTGACAAACGTCCATTCGGTGCTAGTTTTTTTAAATAAAAAAGGAAACTATTTGCTGAACGATTTCAATCTGCAGCCTTCCTTGAAGGTTATCATCTATTATTCGCTGGTTGAACTTCATGAGATCGTTTCAATAATGCTGCCAAACATTATGATTCGGAAGAAATTTGTTTTCAGAAAGAGAAAAATACCAATGGCAACTCTCAAGCAAATTTATTTTGAGGACAATCAAAATTTAACTGTTACCAAAACAACAAATTTGTTTGTAAAATCTTTCTGAGACGCAGACAGAAAGTGTCATATAAACGATACTTCCTGACAACAGTAAAACAGTCTTTCATGTTCGCAAATAACCCTATGCTTAGTCAATGCCATCAGCAGCAAAAATGAGAACAATATGGCTGATTTACCACCCTGGTCTCTTGTCTAGGCAACAAGAGATTCCACGACATGTCGGCAGCTGTGCTCTCTAAGCCCAAACCTAAGCCTTTCCTCCCAATAACTAAAAAAACATTGGTTAGACATTTGAATTATTTGTTATGTGTGTGGTATTATACTGGCACATTTTCTATTACAGGAGGACCAACTGTTAATAACAAACGGTTTGTCTGGCCAAAATCACCGCCATTGGTAAGTAGTATAGCTGAAACGGTTAAAGGCCTTTCTTGATCGATTAATCACACGGATTAACCTTGGTTACTCGATTAATCACTTGACCTGATAGGTAGCTGAATAATTGCCGTACCGCTGATGATTCATAGCATTAACCCTTTACCCAACGTAAAGGACAAAATCGACCAGCTCGACATACAACAAAAATCGCCATTCAGATTTTATTTTGTTTTCAACTTTTGTCTCCAAAACATAGCTTAGGATCCCGCAATGGAACGAGCTCGTTGAGCTCGTTCCAATGAGGGATCATGAGCTATTTTTTTAGACAAAATTTAACTTTTTAGTAATTCAAGAATCTGTTTTTGCAAGTGTCATCTGCTACCCGCATTGGGTAAAGGTTAACTTAAGAATGACCAGTTCCAACCACTGATACAGTATAATGATCATGCAAGTGAAGTATGTCATCACGTAACTTGTATGCTTTACTCTGTCTCATATAATTGATGTGAGTCATTGTGACAATGTTTGCCTGTTTTGGAGCAAGTTTGCTCCTTTGTTAGCCCAGAAAATGCAGTAGTTCAAAAGTAACGGTTAATCGATCAATTACTTTTTTGATCGATCAAGACGTTGATCATTGATTAATCGACGAATCGGTTAACCATTTCAACTCTAGTGAGTAGTTTGTCAAACGATTGTTTATCCGATAAATATTGAACGATTACCATCCTAATAACTTCTAACTCGCAGAAGAGAATTTCCTGTACACTGCAAAAAATATAGGTTCTCTTTAGAACCAAAACTGGTTCTAATCTTGTCCCTGAGATGGAACCAGTTCTGTTTAAACAGTATTTATTTCAAATCAAATAAATTTATAAAGATTAACATTAAATATTAACTGAATTAAACATAAATTGAGGGGGTTTCAGTCGTAAGTTTAGAGCTTATACGAGGTTGTCTCAAATCATTATTAAGCAAAAGAGATATGAACAGTTGGCATATCGAACCAGTTTTGGTTCTATACAGAACCAAAACTGGTTCGATATGCCAAATGTTCATATCACTTTTGTTTCAAAATGTTTGGCGACTGCGTTGAATAAGCTCCAAGTTTACTGCTGAATCTACTTCAGTTCATGTAATATTCTGTTAAAATTGAATGCTAATGTTGGTAAATTTATTTGATTTGAAATAAATACTGTTTAAACAGAACTGGTTCCATCTCAGGGACAAGATTAGAACCAGTTTTGGTTCTAAAGAGAACCTATATTTTTTGCAGTGTAGAAGTACTGAAAACCAAATCCTTGGCTTTGAAATTGAGTTTTTATTGGCTGCAACCGTCAGTTTGAATTGATTATTCTGTTTGTTGAACATAATATGGATGAATTCTATCTGAAGAGTTGTCTTGCGTTTTATATATTATTCGAGTGATATCCTTGGTTCTGATTTAACCCTTTGAATTCTAGTCGTACCTTCCATGCCAGTTCAATGGCAGCAATTAGACGAGTCCTTGTTCATTATATGGGGTAGACCAATCAATATTTTCAACACGTTGCCTCGAGGCTGCACGTTGAAAATATTGATTGGTCTACCCCACACATATACTGAACAGCCATCATATTTAACCCCCTTCACTCTGATGTCAAAATACCAAAATTTCAGGAAGCTGTTTTTTCCCATAATACATCTAAAAATTTAACCAATTCAAACTCGTTTGACAGAGCTCAAGGAACACTGTCAAACGAGATTGAATTGGTTAAATTTCTAGTTGCATTATGGAAAATTTTTTCTGCCTGAAATTTAGAAATTTTGACATCAGTGTGCAGGGAGTTATTGACGTTATGGCGTATCATGTTCCTGGCCGGAAAAAGTGGCCACTCGGGTTCAAAGGGTTAATTATGTACTAAAAAGTAACATTGTGCGTGAACCTGATTCTACTACGAATGCCACTGCAGTAAAAGTTGAATTCTTCGGCAGGTTGAGGGGTCCACTATAATTATTTGTAAAATTGTAGTTACGATTTACTAAATCGTAGTTACTGTTTCGTAAATCGTAGTTGCTGTTTAGTAAATCGTAGTTACAGGTTATGAAATTTACTAAACTATAACAACGATTTAGTAAATCGTGACTATAATTTACTAAACGATAACTACGATTTAGTAAATCGTAACGACAATTTACTAAACGGTAACTACGAATTAGTAAATCGCAACTACGATTTAGTAAGTCGTAACTACGATTTACTAAACGGTAACTACGATTTAGTAAATCGTAACAATTTACTAAACGGTAAATACGATTTAGTAAATCGCAACTACGATTTAGTAAGTCGTAACGACAATTTACTAAACGATAACTACGATTTAGTAAATCATAACGACAATTTACTAAACGGTAACTACGAATTAGTAAATCGCAACTACGATTTAGTAAGTCGTAACGACAATTTACTAAACGATAACTACGATTTAGTAAATCATAACGACAATTTACTAAACGGTAACTACGATTTAGTAAATCGCAACTACGATTTAGTAAGTCGTAACTACGATTTACTGAACGATAATCGTAACTACAATGTACTAAACGGTAAATACCGAAACAGTCTGAATTAAAAAAAGTGTCCCTACATTCACTATATATAAGTCCTCTTTGAGGCTTGACACCAGTTGAAGCGTGCATTTTCATGAAAAAAGTGACTGAATTTCTTTTCAGTTTTGTTAACCCTTTATGACCTGGACAGTTGTCTTGAATTCCCACTAGACTACATCCTGTATATCTCCTGTTACTTAGAAGTGATTTCTAGGCAAGTCTTGGCTGCCTATTAGGCAGCCAAGACTTGACTATAAATCACTCTTCAGGTGGTGAATTGTCTATTGTGTCCTGAGATTGCAACCGCCTGGAATATGCCTTTAAAGGTTAAAGTGTGTGTAGAACAAGACACAAAATTACTGAAGATATGATTTTCGTAAAAGAATGCCACTGTTGAGTTTATTGGCAGTGGCATTTGTTGGGCTGTAGTAGAATGATACAAGAACAAATTATTCTGTATTTGCCTGGTATTAATTCATCTTTGGTACTGTAAGCAAATCTCTTGAGTCAAGCCAGATACTGATTATCGAACCGATACCGAGGTATACCACCTTAAAAATATCGAAACCGATACCGAACTCAAAATTTCAATAATGCTCATCTCTAAGTTGTTCCAAAGAAAAACATTTTTGAATAATGCTCTAAAATAATTTTTCGACTAAGTAATATACACTATGGCCCATCCAGTGTGTGAGCATAAGCTATTATACGGAGGCTCACAGAGAAGATCTTCACATTGAAGAGATGGGGAGCAAGATATAAGCTCTCAGGTCATCAGTCTAATTCTGTAAGAAATTCGTTGCTGTTATCGCTTGAACCCGTTTAGCCCTCAACTACGTCATCGCCCACCTTTAGATTCACTCGTCTGGAATATATTCAGTTAGTTGGCAAAGCGAAGCTACGGCGCGCGTTTCTGACTAGTTAATATTTTCCAAACGATTGAATCTGAATTTCATAAAGATTCATTTTTTGTAAAACCATGCTAGAAATGTCCCTCAGTTGAGACTTGATTTAATCGACATTTTGATGACATTACAACCAGAAATGAAGACTCAACACAGTCACGATGTTATGGTTATGCCGGATAGTTTGACAAAGTATGTACCTTGGTGTTCCCAAGAGGAATTAAATACTTATTGGTTGGAATGTCTATAACTGCGGTGGAAAGAACGCCCGTCTCTTTGTGATTAAAGACCTATCAAATTAAAATCAACAGTCGTCTGTGCGCAAATTTCCACAAAAATGGGTAAACAAATAATCTATAACTGCGACGAATTCCGAACACAATTAGACTGGTGGTCTGAGAGCTTAGAAAACATAATAAAATTTGAATGGCGAGTCTTATTAATAGCACTGGCCCGATGTGTTGTCACGTTAGGTAAAAGGTTAACAGTTTTTACTGTAATCTTATGGCTGCCGGTTCAAACTTAGTGAATTTTTAATGAGAGAGATAGCTTTGAGGAGGTTCGTATACACTTCAGAGGAAGAAACCTTCTTATGAAAAAAATCTTTAACTGTCGATTTCGGTAATTCTCTAAATAACTAACCCTTGACGCGAGCTTTTGTTACTTGCAAGGTGACTGTGTCCGACTGTCGTTTGAAGAGCACAGCGGTAGCCTTTCAAACAACAACAAAAAAACCCATAATAATTCACCTCCAGACCACCAGGGGGAACTATCCTTTGTTTTACTGGAACCACATTCCTGTCCGTCGTTTCGTATTATTCTTGTAACCACTGGTAAGTCATCAGGTTGGCAGAGCATAAACAAGAAATTATCAATATAAGGAATTACCGCGAAAGAAAACTCCTGAATGTATTTTTTTCATATAAATCTTTTGTAATTATTTCCACATCCAACTTGAAGCTTTATAACAAATATCTTATTGTGTCCGCATAAATATAAGTCAGTGCCTTGCCCACCTGAAGAAAATAGGTTTCTTTTAGCATGAAACACTTGGAAGTTTGTGTGTTAAATCAAAATATCTTCAGGCACTTTCAATGATTCTTACCCCCCATTCTCCTGATAAATTCGCCTCACCCTTGCTGATGACCAGGAGATAGCGGGGGCATGGGGCATTCGCCCCCTTTTATGTTGTAAAAGGGTGTGCTGGGATTAAGATATTATCACTGTTAATTGCAGTTTGGGGAATATTCAAAGGAGTTCTGGTTTTTTTATCCGACCCACAGAATATCAGCTCTGTATTTACTAGACATATGCCTTCTCTTGAATCTTCATATAAAACTGATGGAGAGACATTTTCCGAGACATTGACCCGATGAATGTTGTGAACCCTTTACCCAACGAATCGGCCACATCCGCCCGCGTAATATGCAAATTCAGCAGCTGAAAAAAATACTATTTTTCAAAAAAATTAACAAAACCATATCATGTGACCCCTCTTTGGAACGAGCTCGTTGAGCTTGTTCCAATGAGGGGTCACACGATATGGTTTTCTTGAAATTTTTTTAAGAATGAAATTTAAAATAATAAATGTTGATGTCGTATGCGTTGGGTAAAGGGTTAAGAATGTGAATTCATGTGATCTATGGGATTCGGTACTGCATTTATCCAATTGGAAAATTTTGATCCTCAGGCAATTTTGCACTCCCAAGCTGGATTTCTCTCGGTTTATTCTCAACAAGGCGAATCACAACAAAACGAATGTAGAGAATGGTCATCCCAACAACGCGAATCCCAACAAGACGAATTCAATTAAAGTGACTATTTATCCCATTTATTTTGAGGTCTTGTAAGCAAAAGCCTCCCGAACAGTACATAGCCGTTAAAATAAATCAAGAAAGTTTACATCATGTACCATTGGATAGAATATTTTTTAAACATTTTTATAGGAATATTTTCATTTGCACGTTATTTACGCGTTATAAAACTGTAAAACAAGGAATGTTTATTTGTTATTATATGTTTCCGCTCACAATATTAGGAAATCGCGAAAACGAAGACGTCATAATTGATTGAGTGCTTTTGACGTAAACGGTGAACGATTTCACTGTAAACAATATGGCTGCGCATAGAAACCCATCAAGGGGAACAACTCTAGCTCGCTTCATATTGGCTGACATCGGCGTCATGTCAGTCGGGTTTGAACGTCTTTTTATCAAGTTCGATAACGGGCAGTTCTGGGAAAGAAAATCACATCCAATGAATAATTGTTTTGTAACGGAGACAACCATACACGTATGTCTAAATAAATACGCGAGGATATAAAAAAAACACCACCCACATTCGTCATATTCAGTATTTAATTACAATTTTCAGACAACGCCCTATGATATTGATGACATCATAACGCCGTGTAGTGATAGCGCTGATGTTACATCTTGTACGCATATACTTAAATTGACTTTAGGAAGCACGGTACAGCTTGTCCTTTCGAATATAGGCAATGTTGCAGATGATGCCCCAAGTGAGTATTATTACTTATTTTATTTTCATTCGTTTTTCTTTCCCCAAACGAATCGTATTCTCATTCCCACTCGCCGAAAATGGTATTCCACTTCCAGCATCGTATTCCACTCTCAGCGATGACGGACTATTTTTTTTTTTTTTATTGTTTACAAATCGGTTGAGTTAAATCAATTCTAAAGGGTTGTTTGTGAAAACAAATACGGAGAAAATCAAATAAATACAAAAGTTCACTGTTCGGATTCGAGTATATTTTATCGTTAACACCTCGTGAAATAATCTTCCGCGCGTCCCGTCGCGGTTAAAAATCGTACTCGAAGGCGAGCAGTGAACTATTGTCTATTTTCTCGATACCTCACCCGACCTAGCTTTGAGTGTTTCTGTCATCACGCCAACTGAACCAAACACTGATCTCTATAAAAGTGGATTGCCGTGACGTCAGCGAACAACGTCGTAACAGAATACCCCCCCCCCCCCCCCCCCCCCCACCACTACCAAGTCAATCAACGCGGTTAATCCTCGTATCAATTACGCTTGGTGATGTGAAAACTGTTATGCTGTGATGTATGCTGTGATTTTTTGTATCGAATTATTTTCAACAGATTGGCCCTCTGCATACGGATGTTGAAATATCAAACTTTCAGCTCGCAAACTTTCGGAGTTTAACCCTTTACCTAACAGGGAAAGCAGACGACAGTTGCAAAAAACATTCTTGAATAACTATTTTTTTTCATTTTTTGTTGAAAATTAATTGGCGATTTTTGAGAATAGCGCCATCACATCAGACTCACTTCCAAACACATAACGGCTATTTTTGAGTTTCACTCTCTGCACACGGATTTCAAATAACATTTTCTTTTCAAAAATACAACTAGGAATTTAGCCAATCCAGTTTGTTTGACAGAGCTCAGTGAGCCACCGGCAAACCCCTTAAAAACAAGAATGCAGATTGTCCAAATATCCACGGAATAAGCACAGATCACTCGGAAACACTTCTCATACTATTTTCACAATTAACTTTCAATGGAAATTCAAATTCAGTTTCCAATTTCACGATGACAGATATTCCCTGGTGACATTATAGAAATTAATTTATTAAAAATTGGATAAATTTGATCTCTCTCTCTCTCTCTCTCTCTCTCTCTCTCTCTCTCTCTCTTCTCTCTCTCTCTCTCTCTCTCTCTCTCTCCAAGCCGCACCGGAGGACATTTTGAGCTCTGCCGGTTGCTGTGTGCAGACTATGTGTCTTACTCTTTTGCTGAGCTCATAGTGCCGCAAGAAAATCTTTCTGCGTGGCTTCAGGTCCCGGTCAATTCATATATCCCATACACATTACACAATGTCTCCCCAGATGCGCCCGCCTGTGGTCTATGTGCATCCACCTCCATAGTCCCTCAAGCTCCCTATTTTTTTAATTGTGCAATCTGCATGGGACATCAACAATGTAGAGTTTGATGATATACTACGCTTTTTGGAAGAAGGGGTTCTTTGAAGCCTCAAAATTTCTCTTGATAGCGCCATTGGCAGTTTATTTTTCAAACAGTACTTCGGGGAGGTGAAGTTTTTTTTTTAAAAATACTCCACCCCCTAGGTAACACTAACGCGAGAAGGACTAATTGTACTTATTATAGTTTCTGTGACTCGTTCGTTTTTACAGTATGGGATAGTTGGCACCATGCCCAACTCTCCAACCTGGAGGACCAGGGATTTTGTGGTCAAGGTTTCCTTCCTCGAGAAGGACACCACCCACATATCTTTCCCCAACTCAAGATTTTGATCTTCGGGATATGCATGCGGCATAAAGATGCTTGGACCCCGCAAAAGGTCCCCGTGTCCTATAACATAGATAGCAGGTACGCTCCTGTTGCTCTCTGACCGAAATTTGCCCGAAAAATTGTCCAGAATCAGGATCGATGGTGTTCGAACACGAAATTACATCATCTGCGACCTAGCTTTGAGTGTTTCTGCCACCACGCCAACTGAACCAACCACTGATCTCTATAAAACTGGATTTCCGTGATGTCAACGAACAATGTCGTAACAGAATCTACCCCCAAACCCCTAAGTCAATCAACGCGGTTAATCCTCGTATCAGTGACGCTTGGTGATGTGAAAACTGCTATGCTGTGATGTATGCTGTGATTTTTTGTATCGAATTCTTTTCAACAGATTGGCCCTTTGCATACGGATGTTGAAAAATCAAACTTTCAACTCGCACATTTTCCCCATAATACAATTCGGAGTTTAACCCTTCACTTAACATGGAAAGCAGACGACACTTGCAAAACAAATTCTTGAATAACTATTTTTTTTCATTTTTTGTCTAAAAAAAAATAGGTTATGACCCCCCGTTGGAACGAGCTCAACGAGCTCGTTTCAACGAGGGGTCATAACCTATGTTTTTGAGACAAAAAATGAAAAAAATAATGAAAATTATTTGGCGCTTTTTGAGAATAGCGCGGCCGGTTTTGGCCGTTACGTTGGGTAAAGGGTTAACCAATTCAATCTCAATGAACTCTGTCAGATACGATTGAACTGGCTAAATTCCTACTTGCATTATGGGAAACATTTGCAACCTGAAATTTCTTTATTTTGACATCAGTGTGCAGATTGTCAATCTGACGGACGTGACAAACATTACTTTTCCACAATTCCTTATTCGGCAGTCGTTACCAACCTTTTGATAACTGATGTCGAATAAGGAACTGGGAATAAGTGACGGTTGTCACGTCCTCGTCTATCTGTTGAAAATCATTCGATTCACAAACCTATTAGCGTACAACAGGCGGTTCTTGTAGTCAGTTACCGAAAAACAACCTTCAAGAATTGTCACTCCTCGTATATCGTGCACGGAATGGGTTCTGTACGTGAACCCAGATACTAGCCCTGTGATTTCCACCTTTTGGGGATATGTGGTGGCCCCGTTGGTATTGTGGCATTGATATTCGGAGCTAGGCGACGGATGCCGTAGTACAGTGTTCGAACCCCGTCGATTCTAGTTTTAAACTGATTATTGTGGATCAGAAGAACAAGCAAGAAAACGGAACACTTGTGTAGTAAGACACTTTTTGAATCTCCTCTACGTTGGGACACCACTCCCGTCACCATTTGCCTTCAGTATTAAACGTCACACGAACTGAACTTTTTGCGTCGAGGAGATTTTTGACAGTTTTTAATAAAAGAAACAGTCGACAGAGTGGGCAATCTGACAGCAATTGCCAAGTAAATCCTGAACGTTTGATAAAATATTGTTAATCGGAACAACACAGTGAATCTTTGAAAGTTTCTAATATAGTACTACTATTTGTAACCAAGCCACCTTGAATGAAAATGAAAATGACTGAAAATTGTTACACGAATATTGTTGAAAATTCATGCATCGCTAAGTCTGAGTACGGTATCTGTCTGCGATGCATTGTTTAAGCTTTTAGACTTGAGTGTAAGTTGAAATCGGATGGGATTGTAAGTCGAGTTTCAATGAGTGGACTTTAACCGCCGGCAGTGTTGTGTTTTTGTCGGATATAAATAAAAACTCCATTAACTAACCGAGGTGATGGTAAGGCTAGATCGCAAGCGTTTCTTGGGTTGTACATGTAGTCCTTTGGTGTAGATATCAGTGGTGGGAGTAACTTATAAATATAGAGTATTAAAAATATTTCGGGGATTTGTTCATTTTTACGTTTATTTTGCCCACTATTATGGATTTTTTTTACTTCAGCTTTTGCAGTATCCTAGTAGCACTCTTCCTCGTACCTGTAACTACTCTTGTGGCTTTAGTTTGTATATTTTTCGTTTTTACTTTCCTTTGCTGTGCAGCTGACACTCCACACTTAAACATTCTCCCGAGCTGGGTGTACTTTTTGAACTACCATCCCATTCTTATTGTATTATAGTAGAGTATAATTGCTGAATAGAATGAGTTCTTCACAATGGAAGCCAGCAAAGGTAGTTATAGACTTTTAATTACTTTCCAAAGTGTGATTTACTGGGATTTCCGGTTTTGATTATAAACGATAACTTCACAAGTGAATTATGCAATCAACAATTGTGTCATGTATTCGTGCGCGCAAACGAAGAGGCTTTGCTGTGGGTGTAATGGGGACTTCATTGTTTTGGATTTTTAACCCTTTACCTAACATGAAAAGCCAACGAGACTGGCAAAAAAATTCTTGAATAACTCATTTTTTCATTTTTTTGTCTCAAAAACATAGGTTATGTCCCCTCATTGGAACGAGCTCGACGCTCGTTCCAATGAGGGATCATAACCTATGTTTTAGAGACAAGACAAAAAATTGGCGAAATTTTTAGAATAACGCTGGCCGGTTTTGGCCGTTACGTTAGTTAAAGGGTTAAATAATATAATTATCGTTAATAATGAAAAGTAATAAACAGATTAATCGTTGGACTGGACTGGTTACGTGAAATAATTCATTCGAGGCGAGGGACTATATTGTAAAACACTCGTGCACAAATCGCGCACTCGTGTTTGTACAACGTCCCTCACCTCTCATGAATTATTTCGCGTAACCAGTCCAGTCAAGCGACTACTCTCTATGCATTCCTCCAAATGGTAACACATGGGGTGTGTGTTCGGCAGAGTTCCATTCTCGGTCCTCCCTTATTTCTTTCTAATATATATGCATTTGTCTCCGGTATAGCATCTGACATAAGGTTATTCGCTGATGATACCTTACGCTCTATTGGAAAGACGTCCCGATGACCACATACTGTTATGAAACTGCCATGAAAAGCTGATAAAAATAGCGTTTATTATATGACTATACTAAATAGCGCCCCTGTATCGCCGTAGGTTGGTCGTTATTTATTTATTTATTGGAGTCCAATGACACTTTCGGCAGCCAGAGTCACCTCGTGTCGGACAGTGTTACGGATGGAGAAAGCCAGAATACAGGGAGAGAACCACAGAGCAACGGCGAGTAACCGTCAGATTCCCTAACGTACTAACTCCACACAAGCAGGGTTAGAATTTGTTGAAGACAAGTGCACTATCGACGTGCAGTACGCCTTAGTACACAAAGCCACCGTGCCCCCTCGTGGGAAATTGGGATTAAGTGTCTTGTCCAAGGACACAGGTGGGATTCGATCTGAGGACCTCTCGGCTTGCAGCCTACATCTCTACCTACTGAGCCACCGCGCTCCCAGGTTGGTCGTTAAACCATTACATTGTATACTTTATATAGTAACGTAATATCATTCCCGTGACACACTTATGAGTACACAAAGAATTCTAGTAGAATGTTGAGTATTCATAGCTAATCCATTGGATAAAAAATAAACTGAAACAAACTGATCGGTAAGATCAATTACGTAGTGTGTTCCAGGGTGTATGGGAATTTACACCGGTTTGGGAACTCATACACCCTGAGGCGAAGACCGGTGTAAACCCCCATACACCCTGGGAAACAGAAGGACAAGGCATTTATTTCTAAGACTTTTGGTGTACTTAATACTAACCTAAATTGTGGGAAAAAATGACAGAAAATTTGTACTTTGTATGTTTCTTAATAAACCCAGCCAAATATGGATGTCATTGGAACTGGCTCAATGAGCAAGTTCCAATGATATCCATATCTGTAATATTTTATTACGCATTTAACCCGAAAACCAAAACAAACAAACACAAAACTGACACACTAAACTCCGCCTGTTATCGGACAAGTGGAACAATGAATGGGGATCACGTTATGCACAGTTCAAGAAGTAATACTATGACGTCATGATTTCATTCATAAAAAATCAATTCATTGACGCTGAATGACTGTCAAAATATACGCGAACAAGGCAAGAAATTGGGGAATATTGTAAGATAAATTGGTTATTACCGCCAAGTGAGTTTCCGAGATGGTGTTTTGAAGTCTCGACCTCGACTTTGGGTCATACATCGACTCGTCCTTGCGGATCCGTCGATATATGCCAAGAAACGAGGTCTCGACTTCAATACACCATGTCATGGTAGTAATAATCTATATGGCTTACGCATATATAAAGAGACACTATATTTTTATTCCTCACTATAATGTGGTGTATTAATACTGCTGTTTGTTTTTTTTTCTCCCGACATTAGTTAATGCATTTATTAATTCATTGCAGAATCGGAAGTTCCGTTTTATCTTACCTCTCATAATGTATTTCAGCTCCTCTCAATATGCAAGACCATCCTATCCATGTCCATGGTTACCATTTCACAGTACTGAAAGTAGGACTTCCAAAGTTTGATGAGCAAGGTCTCCTCATTGGACAGTCAGATGATGTAAAATGCAAACTCGAGGGCTCGAGCTGCGTGGGCTCTGAGTGGACCAATCCCTCCTGGGAAGGTGGAAATATTCCTGGGTTGGACCCACGGGAATCAGTCCTTAAAGATACGATCGCAGTTCCCGGTGGAGGATATGTTGTTACAAAAATCGAAGCAAATAATCCAGGTAAGTTTAGAATTCGCTTGTAGTTTTGCTTTAGTTTCTATATTATAAATTTGTCAGCAGAGTTGTTAGTTAAGGGTATCTTTCATACGCATCATCTTTAGTTCTTACTCTTAAAAACGATAAGTGATGTGAGCGTTTCTCTGCAGAATAGTTCAGTCTGATCTTTGTTATGGGTTAAACATTAACAAAACAAAATCCTTTTGCAGCTAGACAGTCAGGCTTAGGAGCGATTTATTGTACAAATCAAGTTTGAAGGCTATAGAACAAAATGAGCCTTAAAAAAGTAGGTTACATACAATGTGTTATACGTATCATGACAAACGAAAATATATTCCTCGATTAACAGCACCAACGCCGCCCAGAAAAAAACAGGGATGAATAACCCGTTAATTTATTTTCTCCCATGTGATATGTATGAGATGTATGGAAAAACCCCTGGCAATCTGCGTCCGATGGCATGTGCGAAGCTACCTCGAGGGAGTGTTCGGACCAACGCTCAGACATGATGTGAAAACATTTGTGTCGATCTTGACAGTAAACTTGTAAATTTGATCAAAACTTAAAATTGAACGTCTGCTCCGTATTGGAATCTGTCTAGAATTGACCAGCATACAACAAAAAATACAACCGTTACAAAATGATGTCAACTCATGAGCAAAACGTTCTGAATAAACGACTCGCTTAAAATCTGCAACCTACAAAACATACTAAGGAGACGTTTAACACCGGTCACTCCGACAAGACAATATTTTCTCGCTATTCTTCGAAACGCGAGAAAATACAATTATTATACGCCTGTTCTATGAACTCCCCACCTACAGCAACACTAAACCATGCGGAAAATGAAAATCTGTTCCGCATATATGTGCGGAACGCAAATCGTTGACGGACTATTTTTAAATAGAAGTAGTACATTTCACGGGAATTTTCTACAAATCATGCAGCGTAATGACAATTTGAATCGCTAGCGATAGCTAAAAATCCTCCCCTGAGTTCCAATGTGTACTATGTGCCAGTAGGCACATAGTACACATTGGAACTCAGGGGACGAAATAGTAACACTCTCAGATGTGTTGTTTTTGTTGATAGTTGTCAAATGAATTGCTTAGTGTCCTTTTAATAATTATTTTTATAGACGCAAAGGCGTGCAATAAACATAGAACCTGCGGCCTCTCGTTCTATCCTTCCGCGATAGCACTTATGCCATATCTGTTAACCCATTCACACACGAGTGTCGTTCTGTGTATGAATAGTTGACTATTTTTTAATTTTTTATTTGCAGTTTAGATAGGTGTAATACTTATAACTTGAGCCAAAAGGACACCGCAAGTCGCGAATTGTTGCTCGAACCGTGTCGGATAAAAGATTTAGCGTTGAACCTAAACTCGAATCGATACAGATTAGCGGGAATTATCTTGGCTATATATCAGTTGTATTTAGTTTTGTTGATATTTACTAAGCTTTTACGCGCCGTCACACGTCCATGTGAATCCAACTAATTCACTTCATATGGACGTGTTGCTGTACGCAATAGCCTAGTATACATTATGCGTTAGAGGATTGCAGGCATTCGTATTATGCCTAAATATTCCAACATGAGAGTGGTGGCCGAGTGGATAAGTGCGCTGGTCTCTTATGCCAGAGGTCCCGGGATCGATCCCCGGTCGGGGAAAGTTCTCGAGGTGTCCGAACACTCTCTCTCAGCATCAATTGTGGGGCTGATGCTGTCACAGCGTACCGTCATATCGGGTGGGGACGTAAAATGGCTGTCCTCTGTGCGGAGAGAGACACACTCCGTGTAGGCTACAGATCCCTTCGTAGTATTCGAGAAGAGCTAGGCCACGAAGTTGCCGCTATGAAGGTCACCCCACACACCTACGCCATTGGGCCAAGGAGAGGCGTTAATATAAGTTGCATAATTTGTTCGCCATTCCTTGTAAAACAAATAAGTCTAAATAAAAAAAAAATATTCCAATAAATTTCGAATCGAATCATGATTGGATTCAAATCGAACCAAATCGACTATCGAAGCTTTGATCAGTGTGAGCTTTGATCTGAAACAAACACAAACACGTGTTTTAACAATATTAAGTAAAAAAATCATTGATGCAGTGAATCGTTGCGACACAACACCGAGTTCCACTTTGGACAATGGACTCGTTTGACTTTGTTGTCTTTGTGCGAGAGAAAGCTCAGATTGAAAGCATCACATTATTTCAACGAAAAAATAGACCAAAAATAATTTATTGTTAGTTTATCGCATCGCATTCAACACCCCTTCGCTTCCTGTGTGTAAGAGCTCAATATCTTTGAATACGCCAGAAAGAGGAGCTCCTCAGATAATTTTACAGTAGTAGTCGTGGAGAGACTGCATGGGTATTGGGGACAAAATATATCGAGCTCATACGAAATAGACTTGAAGATTACTGCTATTTATATTTTTTACCCTATAATATTGTTTATGATTCCTCGTTGTAATAAACTCAGTGGATTCATTCCACCGAGAGAGGCAATCATAAACGGTGTTTCAGGAATTAAAAAATGAAGAAGAATAACAAAACGCTTCTTTCTTAATTTCGTGCATAAAATGAGATGAATCGGCCATTTTGTTAGATATAGTGTCAAACACGACTAAACTTTTATTCAGCCCGAACTGAGGACAACATCTAAAAATAAAAAAGAGAAATGTCACAAATGAAAATAAAATCCTTTTTGCTTAAAAACTGTAGCTTATGGCACTTTTATGGGAAGGGCTCAATGAGCTCGGTGCAATGAGGGGCCAAAAGCTATGTTTTGGAGCAAGAATTGTGAAAATAATAAAATTTGGATGGCGACTTCTTGTTAATACAGCTGTTAAATTAATGCCATTAACCCTTTGAACTCTAGTGGTATCTTCCATGGCAGTTCAATGGCAGCAATTAGAGGAGTCCATATTCATTATTTGGGGTAGCCCAATCAAAATTTTCAACGTGCTGCCCTAAGGCAGCACGTTGAAAATATTGATTGGTCTACCCCATACAATTACTGAACAGCCACCCTATTTAATGACGTTTAGACGTATCATGTTGCATGTCGGAAAATGGGCCGCTAGGGTTCAAAGGGTTAAGGTAGGCAAAGAGGTTATAAAGCTTTCAATCTGTTCACAGGATTTTGGTTTCTGCATTGTCACATTGAAAGACATACACGTGCTGGGATGATTATAATGTTACAAGTAGGCGAAAGAGATGACATGGTACCACCACCACCCGGTATGCCAAAGGATTGTGGATGGTTTGATTGGAATGGTTCATTCGATTACGTGACCACAGGTAATTGAAAAAAATAGAAAGAATGAAAACGGTTTATAAAACTACTTTTTATCTTGCTGGTCATGATAAAAACCCAGTAAGCATGTAATGCTTTCGTTCTTTTCGAAAATGACTTTTAACACCTCGCTAGGGAGCACGGTGGTTGAGTGGTTACTGCATTGAACCTTCGACCGAGAGGTCCACGGTTCAATCCTCGCCCACGTGGCGTTGTGTACTAAGGAGTACAGCACGTCGACGGTGCACCTGTCTTCAACCAATGCTAACCGTGCTTGTGTGGAGTTATTACATTGCGGAGCCTGATAGTTGCTTGCCATTGCTCGATTGTTCTCTCTTGGTACCCTGGCTTCCTCCAGTCGTGAAACAGCACGACACGAGGTGACCCTAGCTGCCGAAAGTGTCGTTAAACACCAATAAATAAATAACATTCTGCAATTATTTGCGTATATTTTAAAATATCCTGATGTTCTGCACGTTCTGACATGCGCAGATAAACACTATTATCTGATTAATTGCTGGAAAAATCTCAGAGATCTTCCAACAATTAAACACATGATAGAGTTGAAAGTTTTAAATTTTGTTAAACTTCCTCGCATACAAATATATATGCAGGTTCTCCATATATGGTAAAAGTGGGCGTGACAGTATGAGGGTTCACAAAAAATACCAATCTTACTGAAACAGGCCTTCTGGACATAAACTTTCTGATTCCTTACAGAAAGGATTCCACATCTGTCCAAACAGGGTGGACAGGGCGTTACCCAACGTATCGACCAAAGCTAGACAGCGCTATTCACAAAAATCACCATTCAATTTTCAATTTTAAAAAAAAAAATTGTCTAAAAACATGGCTTATGACCCATCATGTTGTGCTCGTTCCAATGAGGGTTCATAAGCTATGCTCGTTGGCTGTGCAGTTGCTTTTTTTACTTGTCTAATTTAGTTCTGAGGTTCATACACATAACGTGTGATGTAATTATTGTTTTTGACTACTCCGAGTGATTAACAAGGGTGATATTAACTTTAAATTTAAAAATCGTCGCTTACGTATCGTATGAGAAGAGTATTTCGTGACAGCCTGCAGAACAAAGACTAATATTGCTTAATCCTTAACCTAACACGAAGAGCAAACGACTCTTGCAAGGATATTTCTTGAACAACTATACTCATTTTTTCTTTTTCCGATGAGGGCGCAAAAGCTAGGTTTTTTAAATGAAAAACTGAAAAAATTAATAAAATTTGATTTTTGTGAATAGTGCCGACCAGTTTTGAAAGTTATGTTTGGAAAAGGATTAATGGTTCTCAGCATCAAAATTATATCCCAACCATCACTACAATCGTTCACGTCCCGACTGATAAACTATTTCAGTTGCATCATCGAGGCATACCTTGATAATGTAGTTAGAATATCGGTCAGCTGGGATTTAACCCTTTGAACCCCTGAGGCCGCTTTTTCGGCCCAGTAACATGATACTTCATAATTTCATTAAGTAAGTTTACTTTCAAGTGAAGGTGTGGTGTAGACCAATCAATATCTTCAACGTGCAGCCCCGAGGCTGCACATTGAAAATATTAATTGGTCTACCCCCAAATAAAGAATATGGACTTTTCCCGTTGCTGTCATTGTACTGACATGGAAGATACCACTAGGGATCAAAGGGTTAAGTTACAAAATGCAAGATTATTTGGAAATTTAATTGTGGATAATAAAATATACATGTAGTAGTCGGGACGCTACATATTTAACTGATAGGTAAGGTACTCGATCGATTTTGGCGGAGGGATAATATTGAACCTTCGGCTTCGAGTTCAATATTATCCCTCCGCCTAGAATAGATCTCGTGTGATAAAAAATGACAATTGGAACGCGTGTTCTGTCTATTAATCTAATTAATATAGCCTTACATTTTTATATTTCAGGACAAAATGCTACAGACGAACTCAACGAGGATTCCATATCGCAAGACGAACTTATGTTCATACTTCTTATTGCTGTAGCCGCTGTTACTTCAACTATGTTTCTTGTTTTCACGCTGTCGTTATTCGTTTATGGGATACGAAGAGCCAGAAAACGAGGCTACAGCAAGGTTGACGTTCTAACTTACGGTAATGATGCTCCTACAGAGAGGAGTAAGCTGCTCACAGAATAAAATGTTCCTGTATATCGCCCCTCGTTGTGACCGTTCCAATGAGGGTGTCCACATGAAATGATTTTGTAAAAAATTTTGAAAAGTTGAAAAACAAATAATTAGAATAACAAATTTTATTACCTTGAGCCTTGGGTAAAGGTTTAACTTTGGTTTCCGTTACCATTTCTAGAATGGAGCTGGTGCTCTCGTGATATTGTGTGCCCTGTTGCGTGCAATGCGATGTTTACAAATGAACTAATAAATATTTTATCAATAACTGTTCTTTACTTTGTGAACATATTGTGAGATCAATTCAGGCCTTACTGTGAAGCAAAGGCAAATAAATACGTGAATATAATGAGTACATTGTGCCAATGGTAGCGTGTACTGTCTTTAAATATAATTTTGGAATGACGAGTTGATACGTCAAACATTCAATCAACGGACGTGTGTTTTTCACTCTGTGATTCTAATAAAGCATTTAATAATAAAATTTGAGCTTCTCATTTTTATTTTATATTGCTGGATTCCCAAAGCTACGACTTTCTTTCCTGCATAAGTGAATGGCATTAATTAATACAAGGTGTGTGAGTTTTTCTCGTTACCTCGGATGTATACTCTGGTAAGCGATTCCAGACTTGGTGAAGAATATTGTGTTCAAACATTAGGAATACCTCGGATTGGTGGCGCGATGTCATCATGGCCACACGCACCTCAATATGTTAGTGTAAAACTATATTCCTCGACCTTTACATTACAATTTTTGTATAATGTATTTAGTTTAATGTATTTAGTTATGAAGTTTGATATGTTAAATAAGTATTTATATTCCATGACTATTTTCTGTCATATTAACTTGCACCAGGTATATACACAGAACGACACGCGTGTGTTAATGGGTTAATCGATATGGCACGAGTGCAAGCGCGGAAGGATAACTCTCTCTCTCTCTCTCTCTCTCTCTCTCTCTCTCTCTCTCTCTCTCTCTCTCGTGAAGTTGAGATATGAATGGTGTTTGTTTTTGTCATTGTCACGAACCGTGTGCGTGGGTAGTTGAGTTGGTGTGTATACGGACAAACTTACTGTTACATCCTTCAGAACACTGCCAAAATCTACCCAAATGGAACATGGAGGAAACGTTTTTAAGCTTCTTTATGCTGTCTCCAAAATCATAGCTTGTGACTAACATGAAAACGTTATTATGCACAATGTATTGTAATTCATCAGTTAAATTTGACCTCGTTGTTCTTTCTGAACCCGTAATTTGGTTGGCTGAGAGCTCTAATTGCCGGAAGCGGGTCAATTAGAACATGTCTGTATCCACGATACGCGCGAGCAACGGCAATGAACCGCTCCTATCACAGATCGAACACACCCCGGATTTATTTGCTATGGCAACGGCTGTTGAGATAAATATTGATCACCCACCATCTTGATTATGTTTCACGTATTCTGAATTTTCCTTCCAAATATTTGTTACTTTCCAGAGTGATATTTTATCTCATGATTTGTAGAATGTCAAAAACACAACAGTAAACACTTTGGGCTGGCTTTTGAAGTAAAACATTGCACTGCAGATCGATTACCGTAACTTAAAAACGCATTGTTTTAGATTGCGGTATATGCCTCGTTTATGATGTTTATCACGCGTAGAAACATAATCGGTGAAAGATTTATTCAATTTGACATCACAAACTGCGGTTTTTTGATCAACAAATGGAAAATATTTTCAATTTCAAAACTACTTCTTATTTCTTCTGTCACTTAACTTCGTCACACCTCAGAATACAACTGAATGATCGCCCGTCTCTCTTAGAAACTCTTACGTCTCCCTAGCCACGAATCGAACACACCCTGTAAATTCGATCATGGAAAATAGACCTAGATCGAAAATGCCATTTTCTTTATTGTTTTTCTTCAAATAAAATGGGTTTGGAGAATTTTTCCACTTCCAACTATGACGGGAATTACAATGGAGATAAACGTCTCCTGTTTCGTTAGACATTCGGTAATTTGACTGCGGAAAATTAAAATTTTTTAGTAAATTTTGTTTCTTAACATACCTGCCACAATTGTTTACAGTTGGCTGTAACGTAAGTGCAAGCCCTACTTCGGAACTAACTCAAGCTTTTAAGAAACTTTTCCAAACAAGTTGGAAAAGTAATAGAGTGCAAAAGCACGAAAAGGATCGAAAAAGGGTCGAGCGAGACCGGCGCTCGAGTTACAGGTTCTCTCGCTGCACACCTCTTGCGTTTACCGAGCGCATGCGCAACAACCGTGACGTCAATTCCGTATTTCCGCCAACGAAAAGTTTGTGATTGAGCGGGGAGGTATCGATATCAAAGATATCCCCAAGGAGGGTGGGCCTCCGGTAAACAATTGTGGTAGGTATGTTAAGAAACAAAATTTACTAAAAAAAATTTAATTTCTTTTCAACCTACTCACAATTGTTTACAATTGGCTGAATAAACAATAGGAGGAGGTGAATCACATAACCAATACCAACAAGAGCAGCAGAAAGAAAAGCAAGAAGGGCAGAGAACAATAGCGAAACCTGCAGTGAAGATAGAGAGAAAGCACTTGAAAAGAACAAGGCTGAGCGAAAGCACACACCCGATAAAACAAATTTAACGAGGGTGCACAACAGCCTGAGCAGCAACGAGAGGGCCTAAAGAATAAAGGTCCTCAGATTGCTGCTGTACGTGGCGGAGATAAAAGGAGGAGAAGGTAGAAGCATTCCTCCAGTAAGCCGCATTCATAACATCCCGGAGCGAAACAGAATTGACGAACGCCCAGGATGTAGAAATGGCACGAACCTCATCAGCATTAAACCGGTTCGAAACAAGATCCGAAGCAGACAAGCGGGAATATGCCAGCTTGATTGCAAGACAGATCCACCTGGAACTAGAATGGGAAGAGATAGACTGCCTCCTAGGAATGAGAGACAGAAAGAATCTCTTTCGACCCCTCCTAATGAACTGAGTGCGATTAATGTAAGTCTTGATTGCACGAACAGGACAAAGAAGAGGTCTCCGACCATCGACAGCGGGGAGATCCCGAATGCAGATGGGAGGAGGTACCGAATCAGGAAGTTGATTCTTAGCCAGAAAAGAGCAATCAGTAGTGAAGGTGACACTGTTAGCCTCATTTCTGAAGAAAGCAGAATTAACCGATAGCGCATGAAGCTCATTGACTCGTCGAGCAGAAGCAAACGCCAGAAGGAAAGCCGTCTTATAGGTGAGAAAACGCATATCGGTCTCAGATAAAGGCTCGAATGGCGCCCCCTCCAACCAGTGCAACACCCATGCCAAGTTCCACTTGGGTGTAAGATGCAAAACTCGAGGCCTCTTCAAAGAAAAGTGCCGAATGAGTTTGGAGAGAAAAAGATTACGACCGATGCACCACTTTCCCACATTAGAGAAAGTATCAGGCAGCATAGACCGATAGCCCTTAATCGTAATAGGCTGGAGGCCCTTGGAGTCAAAAAGGTATACCAGAAAATCCGCAATCTGAGCGATTGGGGGATCACGGTAATCCACATTGTGATCTGTACACCAGCGGCAGAAAACCTTCCACTTCGCAGCATGAGTCATGCCAGTGGAATGTCGCCGCGATGCAGAAATGCACTCCACTGTTCGTCTCGAAAAACCTCAACGTCGGAGACAGGACCTGATAAAAGACAGGCGTGAAGGGACAGGCTCGCCAGGTTGTGATACTTCCTGGGATGGCCCTGGGAAAGAAGATTGCGACGTAGGGGTAGACGAATCGGCCGATCTGCCAAACAGAGGCCGCAGCAGATTGATCCACATCCTCTGTGGAGACAGAGGTGCGATCAGAATGATCCTGCAACTGCAAGCACGAATCTTCGCTAATGCTTGAGGAAGAATCGGTGTAGGAGAGAAGGCATAGGCGATCCAACCTGTCCAGTCCAGAGACAGAGCGTCTACCGCAAATTCCAGAGGATCTGGACAAAGAAAGACAAAGGTCTCTACCTGATGATTCCAGCGAGTGGCGAAAAGGTCGACCAGAGAACGTCCCCCACCGCTCGCAAATCGCCTGAAACACCGACCGACGTAGCATCCATTCGGTTGGAAGGACATTGTCGCGTCGGGACAGGGAGTCTGCTAGGACGTTGACACGACCGGGAATGTGTCGAATGGACACCCGAGCGTTTACATCCCGCGCCAACAGAAGAAGATCCCGAGATAGCCGATACATGGGAATCGAATGTGTGCCTCCTTGATTCCGTATGTAGGCCACTACTGTCGAATTGTCCGAAAGAAGTAGGACAATATGGTCCGACAGGTGAAGGATCCAAAGCCGAAAACTCAACAGAAGAGCAAGGAGCTCCTTCTGGTTGATATTAAGGCCCACCTGCTCGCTTTCACACTCGCTGTGAGTGGACAGACCGAGAGGATCCAACGTCGCACCCCAGCCCCGATCGCTGGCATCCGCAGTAAGGATGCGATCGGCCAAAGGAAGATCCAACGGAACACCCTGTGTCAGCCAGGGAACATCGGCCCAAGGGTGGAGGTGACAAAGCAGGGACCGAGGAATAGGAAGTTCCAGGTCAAGCGGATCTACATTCGGACGCCAATGATCCAACAGGAAGTGTTGGAGAGGTCGAGCAAACAAGCGCCCGAGCGGAATGAGAGCTGTCACCGAACCGCAAAGGCCCAGCATCTGAAGGAAAGTCCTGGCCGAGACCGAGGAAGATTGAAACAGGTTCCGAGTCAAGGCGGAAAGAATCGTCGCCCGAGCATTGGGGGCCGACATCCCAAAATGACGAAATTGCTGAGAAGGAAGGAGATCCGACTTCTCGCGATTGACTCTGAAACCCAGCGACGCTAGTAGGCAAAGAAACTGCCGGACATCTGACTCCAGAACAGCAGCATCGTGGTGCCGTTGGAGGATGTCGTCCAGGTAGGCTGACGAAGTCACAGCCGACTGAGTAAGGTGAAAAGCAAGCACATGTGACATCAGTCAGGTGAAGGCCCAAGGTGCCATGTTCAAACCGAACGGGAGAGCTCTGAATTGATAGACTCGATCCCGAAACGAGAACCGAAGGTATTTCCGTGACGCCAGATGAATGGGTACATGGAAGTAGGCATCCTTCGGGTCGATACTGGCAGCAAAGTCGCCCTGATGAACTGAACGTCTAACCGACCGGAAAGTCTCCATACTGAAACGAGGTGCTATAATGTACTCGCTCAGGATACTCAGATCGATGACTGGACGAAATTGGCCGTTTTTCTTCGGCATCAAGAAAAGCCTCGAGTAAAATCCCGGTGAAAGGGTGTTCCTGACCACCTCGATCGCCCCTTTGGAGAGGAGAATGTCGATCTCCTGCACCAGAAGGTCCCGACGTAGAGAATCGGAAGGGACCCGAGTCGGGAGGGGCACTCGAGATAAACTGGGGTGCCGATGGAAGGACAGTCGCAGACCGGATTGTATGACGTCGAGGACCCAAGTGTCCGACGTTATCTCGGTCCAACGGCCGTAAAACAGCGACAGCCTTCCCCCGGCTGGAGGCGAATCGAGGTGAGGACCTTCACTTGCGGCCTCGACGAGGCCCCCCCCCCCCCCCCGAGAGGAGAAACCACCACCTCAGCCTGGCCGCGTCGGTGCTTCTTCTGAGCAGAAGGAGCAGACGGAGCCGAAGGCGTAGCCGACGTCGCCGACGAGGCAGACGCAGCAGGACGCTTGGCGGGCCTGGAACGACCACCACCCGCAGCAGCAGGTTGGTCCAGCTGTCGTAGCAAAAGCTGGTCCTTAGAATGACGAAGAACCTCGCCACGGACAGCTTCCACGGAACCATGGAACAACTGAGGTCCAACCAAAGAGGCAGACCTCAGAACAGCACGCTGCTCAGAAGGAAGACATGGAGAAGAATCCAACACCGCATGATGTTAGAAGACTTCCGCCCCAAGAAATGGTGACTGGGTCCTATCTTACCAGTAAAACAGAGCTTGTTGACCACAATAAGCAAGCACTGCTTCACTTCTCGGGGTTTCACATGGGTCCTGTTTTGCCTCAAAAACAAGTTATGACCTCTAGTGGCGCGAGTTCAACCTGCAGGTTCCAATTATGATTCACGTGGTATGTTTTTGAGGCAATGATTGGAAAAATAAGAAAGTTTGTGAATTTGACTGTGATGTGAAGTACGGAGTTAAATCGAGGTCAGTGGACACGGTAAAACACAGAGCCATCTATGAATAGTTGACGCAATGATTTGTTGTGATATTACAAACAATATTGAGGATACCTATGGTTTTTGAGTGGCTGTCGTAATTATTTCATGATTGACTATCGAGTGAAAATTTATATTTCGCGTAGTCACCAATATAATAATTATGACAGACACTCAAAAAATCATAGGCATTGTTTTAATTAATAAATCTGAAAAATAATTTCACGTTTCAATCCGAGGTTAATAATAGAAAGTAATTGCTTCGAAAGCGACAAACATTTCTGTTTAAAAGCCATCAGTGGAAAGCCAACTAACCGCTTCCAGCGAAGATATTAGTGGTCCGCGAAACAAGATAGTTCTCTTATCTTTTGACTGAAAGTGACACAGAAATGCTAATGGATATTGTTTTAATACCACAAATAACAATAGTCATTCACCATTAAATAGTAAACATCTCTCAATTTCATAACAATTTTTGTCGTGTTCCTTGATATTATTTTCACTGTGTTTGACAGGTTGCATCAACAGTGAAAATACGATTTTAAAATAACGTGATCGTATGTCTTGTGTCGGTCGAGACGAAAAATACAACGTTCCCGTCTTCGCTATTTCCTTGTATTTTGCCGGAAGCGCATAATAAAATTATATTTGTCAAATTTTATGGACTTCGCATTATGTGGGATTCGCCGTAGCCCTCGTTCTGCAGCAATACTGAATTGCAAACTTCACGACTTGTTGAAATTGTAAGATGAAAAGAAATAATATTAGTTACACAATTTGTTGGTGGCCTAATATGGTACATATGGTGTCAGTTAATTTCACATTGGACGAGAGCGAAGCTCGAGTCCAATATGGAATTAACTGACACCATATTAGGCCACCAACAAACTGTGTAACGAATATATCTTATCGACTGCTGCGTCGATGCACAGAACTAATAACAACAGCGATCAAAATTAAATGAGAGAATTCTCACAATGTGTTCACGTGTCTTTGCCTTGTTACAATTTATGGGAGATTGCCTACAGGCACTCTCCCATAAATTGTAACAAGGCAAATTCGTACATACCAAACAGTTTCATTTCGAAGGTGACATGACACACATCCACAGAATATGAAGCCTTTTAAGTTACCTAACCTGCACTTCAGACCAAATATGGGCTTCCAACACTCAGTCTTTCAACTTGAAGCGTGTATCGGCTACCGCCATTTTTAATAATCAACGAACAAAGGGGAGATTACCCATAGCTGTCAGTGTATATTGATGTTGACAGACAGTATATGGTTTTATATGCAGCCTGCATGTGACGTCTTTGAACCAATGAAATTCCCAGATACTTGTAGGAGGTAAGATATTGTGGATTATGAAATAGGCCTGTAGCATTCATAAGAGTGTATAGTTAGGGTCCTACGAATCGCACATTTTCGATTCGAATCGAATCTCGAAACGAGTCACTTTCATTATTAGAAATCGAATCGAACATCGAATCGAATCAGTGACGTCGTGAAGATGACAGATGAAGGTTGGAGTGTTATAAACCTGATTTGTTTCGACTGTGATGTGTCAAATCGGGACTGACAAAATAATGCAAGTACATTATCAAGGCATGATGCCTTCTACGAAGGCACGCCTTGATGATGTAGTTGGAATATTACCCTGTAAGGATTGTAGTTCATCGTCGACATTGCTTGGAAACTTTAAATTTGCTTTTAACAGTGGAAAGTACTAGTGATATTGAAAGTAGCAAGGTTGGTGGTACAAGTGTAGATGTTATTTATGTTAATGTTGATGATGTTACACTTAGTCTTTAATTTCAACATTATTTATGTACGATTTCCATCCGAACAATACCTTTAGTTTAAACAATATTTATTGAAAATATCTGTGTACATGTATAAATCATTTTAAACAAAACAAAAATAAAACATCATAATTGTAGATACATAGAACTTGGTAGGCAGTATACAGTGAAAATGATAAACCCTATAGTAAAGGGAT
This sequence comes from Pictodentalium vernedei, assembly GCA_031216915.1. Classification (NCBI taxonomy): domain Eukaryota; kingdom Metazoa; phylum Mollusca; class Scaphopoda; order Dentaliida; family Dentaliidae; genus Pictodentalium; species Pictodentalium vernedei. Next base: position 145,241,051 of record CM062289.1, on the reverse strand, counting down.
TCGACAGAAAGCATAATGCTTATTTTAGTCGCCTCCCTAATGTCTCCGAATTACAAGAGAAAGATGTTATTACTGTTAGTAAACGAATACTACACTGCAAAAAATATAGGTTCTCTTTAGAACCAAAACTGGTTCTAATCTTTCCCTGAGATGGAACCAGTTCTGTTTAAACAGTATTTATTTCAAATCCAATAAATTTACCAAGATTAGCATTCAATTTTAACAGAATAATACATGAACTCAAGTCGATTCAGCAGTTAACTTGGAGCTTATTCAACGCAATCGCCAAACATTTTGAAACAAATGAGATATGAACAGTTGACATATCGAACCAGTTTTGGTTCTGTACAGAACCAAAATGGTTCGATATACCAACTGTTCATATCTCCTTTGCTTAATAATGATTTGAGACAACCTCGTATGAGCTCTAAACTTACGGTTGACACCCCCTCAATTTATGTTTAATTCTGTTAATATTTAATGTTAATCTTTATAAATTTATTTGATTTGAAATAAATACTGTTTAAACAGAACTGTTTCCATCTCAGGGACAAGATTAGAACCAGTTTTGGTTCGAAAGAGAACCTATATTTTTTGCAGTGTAGATAATGCTCAAAACTGTTTGTTGAGAGAAATAAAGCATATAGAAAGGAAGTAGAAAAGACAAAAAGAAGTAAAAAAGGAAACAGAATAATAATGTAGATAAGAAAAAATGAGAAGGACAAGGGAAGAAGAAGGGAAGAAGTGGAAGGAAGAAAAGAGAAGAGAAGCCAACTTGGAGACAAACGCAGCTCTATACCTAAATTGTAGAAGTACTGAGAGCGGGTCACAGTCAATTACAGCACGAGTCAAAACAAGTCGGAGAGCAACAATGCGTTTTGTGAGACGATGAAGCTGACTAATACCAAATGTATTCCTATGAAAAAGATTCAAGAGGAAACGAATCGGGCAGCCGATTTCGATTCGAACCGAATATCAACTTTGTTTCGAAATCGAATCGAATCGAATCGAATCTCGAAGCTTCGCGGGGCCATATGTACAGTGTGTAAGAATCTTATTTTGAATTGTCAGTTGTCAGTGTTTTTTACCCCTTGTTTAACTCATGCCATCGCAGAGGGATAGACGTTGAGCCTGCACCTCTCGTTCTAACCTTCTGCGCTGACACTCGCGCGGTATTGTCGAACAAATTCACACGTCGTGACGTTCTATATATTTATATTTCCTTGTCGGCACCTTTTATCGCCTGTCGTCTGACCAAAGTTGATCTGAGGACGAAGGGTGGAAGTTACTCGAAACTGTTATCATAATAAGCTCATAAGCACTGAAAAGGAAACAAGAAAAGTGACAAATAAGTATTTTATATATCTTACTTCATTACAGCTCATTGCAGTATTATCAACCTCTCAGGTCACTAGTCAAATTCCGTAAAAACTTCGACGCAGTTATTAATGGGTTGTTAGGGAATTATTACCAAACCAATTCCTAAATACCAACTACCACTAGGCCAGTTACCGAAAGACCAAATCGAACAATATCAATTCCTGGTTGACCAAGAATTACCAGTAGACCAACTAAAAAAATTTTAAGAAACCATTTTTCATAATTGCCCAGGTATTCATATGCTAGGTTTCCAGAATCATGGTCTGCTTTATAATCAAGATGAAACTTTGTGTACTTGGATTTAAATGTAGAGATGAAGTGCTGTGTTTTACAACACAGCACTTCATCTCCAAATTTAAAGCCAAGAACACTGTTGGAATTCCCTATAAGAAGGACCTTTCCAACTGTGAATTACACCATAGCACCTTATTCAACCGAAAGAAAGGCATTCAAAAAGAACTTCATGATATGAGTTGTAATATTGGAATTGAAAACAACAGACTTTCTGTACCAGGCGAAATATTTGTGCTCTGTGAATTTATTTATTTATTTGTGTTTAATATCACATATTTCTGCATGATGGTTAATCGTGACTGCGGCATGGATATACAGTCAAGTCCAGACAATCGTTCATACCTATGTTGAGCACTTTAGAGAACCGCCATCCCAGGCATTGGCGCCGTGTTTTGTTTTACAAGTACAACAGAGCTTGTTTACCACAGAAAACAAGCACTGCTTCCTTTCGCGGGCCTCCCAGAGGGAATGTTCTGCGAAGCAACCCACCAATGACATGATATCCTACTTTGTTTCTTGTTGGTTAAACTAAATACATTTAATTTCAATACCCTTTTTTATCATAGAACTCCGTTTGTCTACTGAGTGTTGGTCTAGTGGGAAGTGTTGGTCTTGCAGGAATTGGTCTTTTGGTAACTGGTCTAGTTGTAGGTGGTATATGGGAATTCATATAGTGGGAAGTCACTCTGTTAAGTTTAGCCATTTTTCACAGAGATTGTGCGCGGAATACCATTGATTCAAAGTGACGTAAGTTCGCTTTTCCGACCAATTGAAATATTCCAGACGAGTGACTCTAAACATGTGCGATGGAATATTTAAAGGCTAAACTAGTTCCAGGAGATAACAGTATCGATTTCCTTACATGATTTGACTAGTGGTTGAGAACAATCAAGACACATGATGTTTATAGATAAAAGGCTTTACACCTGCTTCATTTGCATATTTACATAAATTTTACTCATATTTCTTTCATGACACAATATATCAAAATGCTAAGTCTCCGCTTATATATACTAGAAAAAGACAGCATTGTCAGTATAGTTATTGTGAAGGCAACATTTCGGATTTCGCAAGAATGAGAATAACCGCCTCGAAAAGTGTTCTTTAAAAGTGAGATTGTCAAATATTTAAATTATAAAGTAATTTTTTGAAGAAAAAACTTATTTATGATATAAAACGCAAGTGCACTTAGAGTGCATCCTTAACTAGGAATAATAAGAAATTCCACAAGACAGTTTTCTGTTGTTCTGTTTACATTCCTCTTAACCCTCTACGGCCAAAACCGACCAGCGCTATTCACAAAAATCGCCAATTAATTTTCATTATTTTTTCATTTTTTGTCTCAAAAACATAGGTTATGACCCCTCATTGGAACGAGCTCGACGAGCTCGTTCCAATGAGGGGTCATAACCTATGTTTTTGAGACAAAAAATGAAAAAAATTAGTTATTCAAGAATTTTGTTTGCAAGTGTCGTCTGCTTTTCAGGTTAGGTAAAGGGTTAAAAGGTTTGAACACACATTATAGACAGGCAAAGCAGACGACCAATTAAGACATAATCTAGAAAAATCATTTCACTAATTAGATATACGATATGATATTCAGCTAAATGTCTTTATTTTTCCATTTTCTTCACTTTTCAGTTTCTTCGAGCCTTGCCCGCAACTGTCGCAAAATCTGAAATTAAAATTCAAGTAAGATAACAATACAAGTATATACTCAGAACGACACACGAGTGTGAATGGGTTAGTCGATTTGGCACGAGTGCCAGCGCGGCAGTAAAAAAGTAGAGGCCGCCGTGTTACAACCGATAATGTTACAACGCCGCATAATGTTACACCAACGCATAATGTTACAAAAAATGTAGTAAACAACCGATAATGTTGTGAACTCTGCATAATGTTATAACTTTTTTCAACCCGTTATGTTATTAAAATCGACGCATAATGTTATAATTTTTTTCAACGAGTTATGTTACAACAAATTAACCGATAATGTTATAACTTCAAATAAACATTTCTTTGGTAATTTATACTGTCATGGCATCAGTTTCAGGTGGAGACCGTCGGTCTATATTTGAGGGAACTCTTCAGATCTCAGTGTAGAATTGGACCATTCTGACTTTAAATAATATATACTATTATTGTAATAAACCCAGTTCTGTGACAATAAGGCGTCCATTATATGGTCGGACATTAGGTAAGGATACTATCCTATATTTTAAGGATACTAAACCCACGGAATCCTCGTCGTTTGAAGCAATGAAAGCTATGAAAATGAGCACGATGCGCGCAAAATCATACGTCTCAAAATGAAAGCTATGAAAATGAGCGCAATGTAGTACCTCTTCACACGTCTCATACCCTCATTAAGGATACTATCCTACCTTTACTTGGGAGTGTTCTCGGGAGTGTTTGGGTCAGTTTTCTGAAGATTGTCGGGTTGTTTGGATTAATTCGATATCTATTGTCGGGTTGTTAGGGGTGAGGCGGAGCACGTGTCCCCACAACAACACGAGCTGCACATACCCACTCCTACCACCCATTATCAAGATAATGACGTCACAGCATTGCCACCTATGTGCACTATCATGACAACCCATCATGACCGCCCAGTCAAGTGACATGACGTCACTTGCGGGGTCCTGACTCGGGGTCCTACAAAATGGCTCATTTTCAACATACATAACTACTCAACACCATCACCAACACCAACATCAACACTTCTTCAACAACTCTTCCTCCACAACCTCCTCCTTCTCCCTATACTGCCTGTTCTGGTGATTCTGCATTTTCCAGAAGTGTAATCCCAAATTCATCATTTCCACTTCTTCCAACATCTCCACCATCTATATTATCATACCGTCTAGCACTACTCTCTTATATCATTCTCAGATAGCCTTCTCTGCACAATCACCCTGATGTACTAATCCATGACCGCCTCTCTTTCTCAGCCTAATCCCTGCGCACCCTTTTCAATCCCCCTAAACCCCATTCATCTTCCTACCCAGTTGTGCATTTTATTCTTGTTCCGTACGACACTACCAACCCGCCACATCCATCCAACTTTTTGACCTCTTTTAACTCCACCTCATTTTTGTTCACTGTTAGTTGTTAAAATGTCAAATTAATGAACAATAAGATATTTTAGATACCCAAAACAAGCAGAAACAGAGGCATTTACCCATCCCCAAAGGCATCAGGGGACTATGGTACACTACATTTCTGGAACCGGAGACTATCCATGTTGGTAAACGTACCAACCGAATAAAACAGCACCCCTCCCCCACCACCCCATCCTTGACCATGTTGTGCACTGGATGATCATGGTAATGACGTCACACAATTGAGTTACCAGGAATATCGGCGTCTATGTGACGTGACTAGGTCATTCTATGATAATCCTCGGGAGCTGGGACGGGGGAGGGGGGTCTCCTCGCCTTAACCAGAGCAGAAACCTTTAGTATAAATATTACATACCTTTATGTGGCAATAAATGGTAAGTGGTAAAGTCCATCTACAAAAGCTGTAACTGGAATTAGTATACAGAAGTTATAACATTATCGGTTAATTTGTTGTAACATAACGGGTTGAAAAAAGTTATAACATTATGCGGAGTTTATAACATTATCGGTTGTTTACTACATTTTTTGTAACATTATGCGTTGGTGTTACATTATGCGGCGTTGTAACATTATCGGTTGTAACACGCCGGCCTCGAGTTTTATCCTTCCGCGATGGCACAAGTGCCATATCGATTAACCCATTCACAGACTATGTCGTTCTATGTTTATGAAATGAAACTTTTTTGGCAGCATACACATGTACAGTTTACATAAATACAAAATAACAATAAAAAAGTGTACACTGCATGGAAATGGCATAGCCAGAAAGGCTGTCTTCCTGCCATTCCCAGACATGATTTATTTTGTCCTGACATCAGAGTCGTTTAGTTCTTTGTCCTCCCCGATTCACAATAAGTGAACCCTTAGAGAGGCTTTTTGGGAAGCTTTCCCCATGTTCGGAGGTAATCAGAAAAAACAAGTGGTGATTTGAAAAGTCTTAGATTTAGGATCAGTTGTAGAAATAGCGATAGTTGGGAGGATGAGATCACTTTATGCTGGGCCACAATCCGGACAGAATGGATTGGTGCAAGTAATGTCAGAAGAATATCCATTCAAAAATGAACTAATTATTTTCTTTTTAAACAAAGGCTTGCTATATTGCCTTACTTCGAGATTTAAATCATTCCAAATTTTCGGGAAAGAATGAATCGGGAGATCATCAGAAAAGCGAGTTCTTGGTTTGAGGGAGCGCACATTCCCTGTTTGTCTTGTTTCCATTCCAGAAGGGTTAGTGTAAATTTCGAAAGTATTGTCACATGACATGGGATGTTTATTGTGGTACCAGTCATGCATAAAAAGATGCACATGTAGCTTATACAAATCTTCACACTTCAGTATTCCACAGTTTTTAAATAAAGGTTTGGTATGCGAGGTATATTTTCGATTTGTTATGATACGGATAGCCATTTTTTGGAGTGTTGAAATTCTCCTGGTTGAGGGTACATGGCCCCAGACAAGTATACCATACAACATATGGCTATGTATCAATGACTGATATAATATCCTCAGGGCTTTCAAAGGAAGGATTCTTTTTGCCCTATTAATGTTTATTACATGCCTTCACGTCGATAAAACAATTTTCAGAAGGACATTCACCAATTCATTTGACAACGCGTCCCCTGAGTTCCAAAGTGTTCTATGTACCAGTAGGAACTCAGGGAACGAACTATCAACAAAAAGAACACATTTTATCGCTAACCAAAGTTGCGTGTTAATAGCGACGACTTCCATTCCGCTCATGAGTACGGAAAGGATTTTCATTTCCCGCATGGTTAAATGTTCCTGTAGATAGAGAATTCATAGAACAGGCGTGTAATTAAATTTGGTGTGGTGAATCTCGATGACATTCCCTAGGTTGGTGTTTGTTTGCTTTTATTCATTAGGTATGACTTTCTTTCCTAGAATTTTCCATTATCAAACTCGGCAGATATCACTTCAAACTTGGCTGGCACGACGTCAATCTCGGCCGATACGAACCAATCTAGAGTTGCCCCCCCCCCCCCCGACCCCGATGCCTTACCAGGCGCACGAAATTTGTTTACATCGAAATGTTTAGTTATTCGTCGGACACAAACAGGAAAATTTGCGTTACCTGGCATTGTGGAGTGATTTGAAGTAGAGTTTTGTATGATAACGAATTAACCCTTTACCCAACGCAACGCCCAAACCGGCCAGCGCTATTCACAAAATCGCCAATACATTTTTATTATTTTTTCATCTTTTGTCTTAAAAATATAGGTTATGACTCCTCCATGGGATGAGGTCGTCGAGCTCGTTCCAATGAGGGGTCAATACCAATGTTTTTGAGACAAAAAATTAGTTATTCGAGAATTTTGTTTGCAAGTGTCGTCTGTTTTCATGTTAGGTAAAGGGTTAACCCTTTACCTAACGTAACGGTCAAAACCGGCCAGCACTATTCTCAAAAATCGCCAATTAATTTTCATTATTTTTTCATTTTTTTGTCTCAAAAACATAGGTTATGACCCCTCGTTGGAACGAGCTCGTTCCAACGAGGGGTCATAATCTATGTTTTTAAGACAAAAAATGAAAAAAATAGTTATTCAAGAATTATTTTTGCAAGTGTCGTCTGCTTTTCAGGTTAGGTAAAGGGTTAATGATAGTAATAAGTAATGATTTGGTGACTGAAGAGAAAAAAGGCGAGTTGTACAGAAACTTCATCGCAGATTAAAATTCACAGAGTCGTAAGCGGGGATTCGGCGAAGTTGGAAAAGATGTAGTTCAGCGATCCGAACGTCGTGGCTTCCCCGTTGGGAAAGCTGAGACGTTCGGATTGCTAAACTGGGAGAAAAGGAAACTTCGGACTTGAAGTAAAAATAATGAGCAACAATAACACTATTGGAAAACTCAACAGATCTCAGATTTTTTGTAATTATTTGTGTTGGTTTAACCCTTTTACAGCAGGGCTTATAATTCGACGAGAACCCGAGAATCGATTCGCATAAAGATTCGCGCAATAAAACCGGCGAGAATACATATAGATTCTTGCTGCACCTCTGCGTGAAAACAATTGAGTCAATTTAACCCTTTAACTAACACAGCGGCAACAAATTAACCAACAGAAGGCTAACATGACCTGAAATATCCTGATACTTTGCCAATAAAATCTTACAAATATGGCAGTCATTGGAACCGGCTCACTGAGCCGGTTCCAACGACAGCCATATTTGTAAGATTTTATTGGTAAATATAGTTCATTTAATTATTTTATCATTTATTTATTATTTATTGTTTAAAAATTATCAAATTTAGTTTTAAAAATTAAAAAGGTGTGTTGGGTAAAAGGTTAACATGTGTTATCAGTATGCAACAGTGGTTCAACCATGGTAGCGTCATGGGATCCTGGGACACTCATAGTAGGTATGGAATCTCGCAACCATTTTCACGAGAATCCAAATGGATTCTCACAAATTTAGACGAAATATAAGCCCTGTACTGCCACGCCCACTTTAACCATGTACGGACGACCTCTATGAACGCCTGTATGCGAGGAAGTTTAATAAGATTTAGGACATACTTGAAACTCTATCACCTGATTAATTGTTGGAAAGGACTGTCTAAGCCCTTTCCAACAATTAATCAGATGGTAGGTTAGATCTGCGCATATCCGAACGTACAGATACTCATAAAATAGGTGACAATAGTCCCTTTCGGCAGCGCAAGTGTTAACCTCCTTACCATTGAGAGCACAACCATGGAAGACCGCGATAACGTAGTCAACGTTGAAGTTTCTTTAATATTGTATCCTATGGAAAGTACGCGGGGGTGCGGTCGCGTTGCGGTAACCTATTCTCGTCAGATCACCGAAGTTAAGCAATGTCGAACCCGGTTAATCTTCGGGTGGGAGATTGTCTGAGCGATCGATTCGGACTCCCGCGTTGTGTCCTTGGGCAAGGCACTTCACCCCGATTGTCCACATGGGGGCACGATGACGCCGTGTACTAAGGCGCACTGCACGTCGATGGTGCGCATGTGTTCAACCAATCCAACCCTGCTTGTACTGCTGTGCGGAGTTACGATGTTGGGGAGCTAACAGCTGCTCGTCGTTGCTCGGTGGTTCTCTCCGGGTACTCCGACTTACTCCACCCGTAAAACTGTCACGATCATGGTTAGCCATTGTGCATAAGTATGTGACCTTAAACACCAATAAATAAATAAATAAATATAGAAAGTACGCAACCTCATCATTACATGACATCACACACATGCAGGTGTGTTTTGATGTGCAGCCGGGAAGGGATACAGTATCCTCGTTTCAGTTTCTGGATTTTTAGTTATTTTTATGTTTTTGTGTGACGGTTGGGGTGAAGTGGATTGGGGTGGGTGAGTATTGGTTCTATAAAACGTATAACTGTTTGAATATAAATGGTGTAATAATAAACTACTAATAAAAAGGAGTCACCATCATCACAAATCTTAATCCAATCGTAAATAATGTAGCATCGCCGCTATTATGTATTATCAACAACCCATTTAAATTTATTTTTAACAGGATAAAAATTGTAGCAATACCAAATTTTAAAGCAGGAGGCCGACACGATTTCACAAACTTCAGCCCTTTAAGTATTCTACATACTTTCTCCAAATATCGGAAAAATTATGCTAAATAGGTTAATGATATTTTTAGAAGAATTTGGTATCTTATACTTCAACAAACATAGATTCAGGAAAAGAATTCAACAATGTACCTTGTCATGTATCCTCCGAAAGAGGTCTTATTTATTTGTTATTTATTTATTGGTGTTTAAGGTCACAAACTTATACCCAATGGCTAATCGTGACCGTAACAGTTTTACGGGCGGAGGAAGTCGGAGTACCCGGAGAGAACCTCCGAGCATCGATGGGCAACTGTCAGCTCCTCAGCATTCTAACTCTGTTCAAGCTCCGCTCAAGCAGAGTTACAGCGGTTGAAGACATGTGCACCATCGACGAGCAGTACGCCTTAGTACATGGCGTCATCGTACCCCCATGTAGGCAATCGGGATAAAGTGCCTTTCCCAAGGACACTACACTAATAAGGGAAGGGACTATGGGGACCTGAGTTAACACTGAAAATTCCCATAGACATTTTTACGCCAGAGTGCCATCGGCCGATGGCACTCGGGCTTAAAAATGTCTATGGGAATTTTTGCATTGTTAAATCAGGTCCCCATATTCCTTCGAGACGTGAATTTTCGAAAACTTCAAAACCCTTTGGGAATTCTTAGTGTTAAATCAGGTCCCCATATTCCCTCTGAACGTAAATTTTCAAAAACTTTAAAACCCTACGCGAATTTTCAGTGTTAAATCAGGTCCCCCATAGTCCCTTGCCTTACTACTCACAACGCTGGTTGTCCCGGACCGGGATCGAACTCGGGACCTATAGCATAGAAGTCCAAAAGTCTACCACTGTGCCATCGCGCTCCCCATAAGAGGTCATAGAGGAAAATAACAAATAATCAGGAGATGCCAGCTCAATACTTTTTTTAAATTTTTCAAAAGCATTCGACACAATAGACCATGATATCTTACGAAACTTGATAGCTTTGGCATAAGAAGAAATGTAATAAGTTTTGTTGTTTGGGGAGTGTCCGGAAGGGGACAACCCCCTCTCGTAGTAAGGGGCCCCGTATACACCTCCGGAAAAAAAGTGGAATTAAGTATCCAAAACTCTTCAAAAAAAGTGAGAAAAGTTGACTGGGCGGGGCTTCCCGAGTTGTATACAGCTAAAATGGATTTGGTGCGGCTTGCAAGACGAGTTCTCGCTGTGTTGGATATTCGTGAAGATCGGGCTATTCCAGCTCTTTAAATTGTAGGAGAACTGACTCTCCACTCAGACAAAGGTAGGGGAATGACGTTCCCCCAAGAAAGCCCCACTGCTCAGTATGTCGTATATGAAGATAATAAATCAGTCAGACAGGAAATAACTGACGGTGTTCCGCAAGGTTCAATACCCGCCCCTTAATATTATTGTGAAATGTGCACAATCAACATATCATCTTCATTAAAGGTTGTATTGTTTTCAGGCGACACGTTGGCGCAATCTTCACTATTCATACACTTCAGCCTTGATCTATCAAAGATATTTGAGTGGTGGACAACTGGTTATAAATGCGAAAAAAACTGGTTATCTCCTTATACAATGCACATAGAAGAACAGTTAACATGAAAAGCAGACGACACTTGCAAACAAAATTCTTGAATAACTAATTTTTTTCATTATTTGTCTCAAAAACATAGGTTATGACCCATTTTGGCGAGCTCGTTCCAAAGAGGGTCATAAGCTCGTTCCAAAGAGGGTCATAACCTATGTTTTTGAGACAAAAAATGAAAAAGATAATGAAAATTAATTGGCAAACTTTGTGGATTGCGCTGGTGCTGGTCGGTTTTTGCCGTTACGATGGGTAATGGGTTAATAATAGTCAAATCATACTGAAAATAGGAAATGTATAGTCTATAAGAGCCTTCGGATTTCATGGCATAATAATTGACTATCTAGCAATGCAATTATATCACACATGTATATGCTCGAAGGCAGCGAGAGCTAATTTTGCACTCAACAAAGCAAAAAGAGAACTTCCACACAATGCAATGAAAATACTATCATTCATCGCTACAGAGCCACATCCTTTATGTAATACACATTTGGAGCAATTCAATGGCAGTTAATAGAGATATGATGATGCAAAAACGTCCTGTACTGAAAATATAAACGATCCAGTGCCAATGCAGTTACTCTTTCCTTCGTGACAAAATAATTAAGGTAAATGGTCTGTTCAAGCTATTAAAGTGCTTCCATCTTTCAAATGATTGGCAAAATAATCAGCTCTCCGTGTTTTTCAACGATTTCTTCAGTCACAACAGTAACCCACTGAATACAAGATATTTTGATCTCCTATCCCAAACAAATCACGCACGATATCCTCAGATTAACCACCCTCTAATACATTCACGGAAATCTGGAATTAAAGGTCCGTGACACAGAAACAGAAAAGAGGTAAAAAAAACGCCTGATACTCAAAATAATATTAGTTATCCTTGTGTTTTCCAGAGTGTGTGGGAATTTACACCGATTTGGGAACTCATAAACCCTGAGGCGTTTTATGTCCAAGAATTTTGATGTACTTAATACTTTAGCCTACACTGTTGGAAAAAAACTGACAGAAATTTTGTACTTTGTAAGTTTCTTAATAACACCAGACAAATATGGATGTTATTGGAACAGGCTCTATATCTGTAATATGCTATTGCACTTAAATATTAAATTTCCTGCATTTTTATTTTTGTTCTAGCATAACCGAGCAGAAGGTGTGAATTAATAATTAAAAATGGGTACTTTTTTAGCCTTATAGCCTGCTGTTGTGTATTCTTGTTTTTACACTGTGGTTAGCCACGGTGTAAAAAAAGCTACTGTGGACTGCAAGCTACACCGTACCTCTCAGCCAATCAAAACGCAGTATTTCATTTCATTTGGAAATAAGCTCATACCAGACCAGTGTGCAATGTAATAATTCCATTTGCCCTGACGGTGACAATAGATTTTCTAAATACTTACATAAATATTTCCATGAATACCCCATATGTTAGTATCTTAGGTCTCTAAACTACCATATTCTTCTGTATATCTCAATGACATTCCGCCGATTATCACCTATTGGAAAATTCTGGTATTCTCATCCACCTCATTTTAAATTTCTCGCCCGGGCTGAGTAACCAAACTATAGTGTTCACTACCAGAGCAACCAAGTGATGATGCCAAAAGCCACCCAGTGACTGGTGTAGTAAACCTATCGTAAATATTCTTGACCCAAGTGAATACTGAAAGGCAGAAATCAATAGCAGCAGAGTAAGAGTAGGAATATGTCACAATCGGGGATGTTGCCAGGGGGCGGGGGCCTGGGGAGTAAAGTCTCCCGTCGGAGAGGGTTACCCCACCTCCGTAGTGGAGGAACCACCCCCCCTCCCACCCTCGATAAAAGCGGCCAAATTCGTCGGGGAAAAAATTATGCAAACACCATAAAGATAGACATAATACTCCCGAAGACCCGATACACGTGCACAATAGGAATAACCCGATGGACATATGATCACTGTGGCATAGGCAGAGTTACTTAGATTGCAAGAGTTCTATTTTAATCCGATACCAGGAACTTTCTACACAATCACTGGTCGACACATATCTAGTCTCTGTTCTGAGTTATATCGCGCTTATTAAATTTGTGACTTGTGGAACTAGGGTATTAAAAACAGGCATCATGGCGAATCGCCATGATACCTGTTTTGGATACCCTAGTTTCACTGGCCACAATTTCTTCTTTTTACTTTTCGATTTGACTCTCTCAAAGCTTCTAGAGTCACGGATATTGCAACCTTTTCCCAACTAAAACAAAACTGGTTCTCACCGGGACGAACAATGGTCGGTCTGGAGGGTTCGGAGACTCTCTACCCCTCCCCCCCCCGGGACAGGGATCGTAGCCCTCGCATTGGGAAAGTCCTGCCCCCTCCCCCCGGTCACAACCTGTGGCATTTTTTTCCTGTTCTCTTTTCTATTCTGCGAAAAACTACGATTACATATACGGTAAAATACTGGCAATCAGCTTCAGAACCTGTCTCTGTGGATTTTAAGGTAACAGCAGTTTCTGCTCACAATGTTATCACACCAACGGAGACGTTCTTTTGTTTAGTGGCGCTTGCTTTTTCTGTACGATGGTATTTAATACATTAATTACTGCATTTCCATAACACCATCATCCATTTCGACTTGTGTGGGAAGAGTCCGTTCTTAAAGTAGACCAATTAATATTTTTAACCCTCGGTCAATAGGCATCTACTTTTGATGACGATTGAACAAGCGTCTGATATAGCGATCCTAGGTTCTGGTTCTTGATCGAACAAAATGTCCTCACTACAAAATGCGGGTTTTACCGTAACTTTCTAAGGAATTATACCGGCAGTTAGTTGCCAGTACTTGTATTTCTTTATTATTCCCATGAAGATGATATGTTGACAGCCACCATCCAACAGTGTTATCAAAATTGTAAGTATAAGACGATTTCATAAATGTATTACTGTATACTGTTCAATAGAATACCTGTCTATCATTTTACGCACTGTGATCATTCCTTCTAACAACAGATCCCTTTCTGTCTGTTTGTTTCTTTGCCCATGTTATAAGCTCTGCCATATCTGCTGTCTCCATATTTTCTGTATCCGTAACCAGGTCTTCGTCTTCTGTCTGTACCATCGTATTTCTCTTCTTTCCCCGTGCTTCTATAACACAACATTTTAAAAGATAGTGAACCTTCTCCCGTGACCCTGATTTTTAGCCCCTCAGAAGACACAAGTTGGAGTGGACAGTATTTATAATCATATCAAATAGAGGATACCCTCTCTATTTAAGCTGGTACCACTATACCTTATGAGTGACTGCCAGAAATATAAGTTTCTGACATCCGCACATGAACATTTAGATTTCCTTGCAGTCATGAATCTCTTTTAAATGAGATGCGTAGCTTTAAATGCAATTAAGACATGTTTTAATTGCAATAGAAACACCCAAAAGCCGAAAACGCACAGTAACGTCGATCTAAACTGATTGCGTAATGTACGTCACTTCCGGGGTGATATTTAGACGCTATTACTTGGTTAGTTTCATATCGGTCGAGATATCAGCCGAACGTTGAAGGGTGATTTAAAGTTACCGAGGGATGATGTCGCGGCTGATATGAACCTAATCAAGTGATAACCTCTTTATTTGTTAAACCAAAACAAATAATTACAAAATGTTCTCAGATCTATTACTGTTTTCAGACAGTGTTATTGTTTCTCATCCAATTCATAAAGTCCGGAGTTTCATCTTCTCCTAGTTCAGCTATTCGAACGTCTCGGCTTCCCCGGTGGGGAAGCCGAGACGTCCGGATAGCTGAAATATCTCTTTTCGCACTTTGACGAATCTCTCAAATATTAGTTTGCGTTGAATTCTGTGTACAACTCTCTTCTTTTTTCTCTTCACTCACCTAATCCTTACTTATTGCCATCATTAATTCCACACCATACAAAAACTATTCCATTTTGTCTGGTAGTTATTTATTTATTGGTGTTTAAAGTCACATACTTATGCACAATGGCTAATCGTGACCGTGACAGTTTCACGGGTGGAGGAAGCCGGAGTACCCAGAGAGAACCACCGAGCATCGATGAGCAGCTGTCAGATCTTCAATATTCTAACTGTTCAAGCTCCGCTCAAGCAGGGTTACAGCGGTTGAAGACATGAGCACCATCAACGTGCAGTACGCCTTAGTACACGGCGTCATCGTGCCCCCATGTAGTCAACCATGATAAAGTGCCTTGCCCAAGGACACAATGCGGGTCGACCGGGACGGGGATCGAACTCGGGACCTCTAGCATAGAAGTCCAACAGTCTACCACTGAGCCGCCGCGATTCCCTTTTGCATGGTAACGCCAGTTTTCTGATTGATTGCTTTCGACGAATAATGGCGAACAAATTCGCTGTAAACAAAATGGCTGCGCCTAGAAACGCATCAAGGTGCGCGGTGGCGTTGTGATAACCGGTTCTCGTCAGATCACCGAAGCTAAGCAACGTCGAACCTGGTTAGTCCTTGGATGGGTGACCGTCTGAGCGATCGATTCGGACTCCCGCGTTGTGTCCTTAGGCAAGGCACTTAACCCCGATTGCCCATATGGGGGCACGATGACGCCGTGCACCAAGGCGTAATGCACGTTGATGATGCGCATGTCTTCAACCAATCTAGCCCCGATTGTGCTGCCGTGCGGAGTTACTATGTTGGGGAGCTGTCAGCTGCTCGTCGTTGCTCGGTGGTTCTCTCCGGGTACTCCGGCTTCCTCTACCCGTAAAACTGTCAACGACACGGCATGACCTTGGCTGTTAATGTGTCGTTAAATCCTTAATAAATAATAATAAATATGTAACGCACCAAGGGAGATGACTCCAGCTTAGCTCATATCGGCCGAGCTTCAAGTTATGCAGGCCGAGATTGATAGAGGGCAATTCTGGGGAAGAAAATCATATCTAATAAAAAAGAGAAGACTTCATTCTATAATTATGAACATCCCTATCGACGACCAAGCCTAAACAAATTATAAAACAAGGCACTCCGAAAAAGAGTTGCCCTACGTTTTTCCACAGGCCTCTATACGTTAATCTATTATCTGATTTTTATGCAAAAGAAGGCAAGTAAGACAGGTGTGTTCACAAGTGGTAATACGCAGGCTAAGATGAACAACCTACGCCACTGGGGGCGCGGCGGCTCAATAGGTAGAGGTGCAGGCTGAAAGCCGAGAGGTCCTCGGTTCGAACCCCATCTGTAGCAATCGCGTTGTGTCCTTGCGCAAAACACTTCACCCCCATTGCCCACGTGGACGCATGGTGGCGTTGTGTACGAAGGCGTACTGCACGTCGATTGTGCACCTGTCTTCAACCAATGATAACCCTGCTTGTGTGGAGTTGGTACGTTGGGGAGCCGACAGTTGCTCGCCGTTGTTCGGTGGTTCTCTGCGGGTACTCCGGCTTCCTCCACCCGTAATACTGTCATGGTCATGATTAAAGTACGTGGCCTTAAACACCAATAAATAAATAACCTACGCCACTGCAGTTATTTTCTACAATTCTGTCACAAAGCCAGTTATACTCTTTTATGTGATACAATGTTGAAAATGGCTCAAAGAGTCTTTCCTGACCATGTGTTACCTTCATCCCCGAAATCAAATAAAACCGAGTTTTATCATCACCATAAAAGGTAAAGTAGATCATGGGTCTAGACGCCTTTTCAATTTAACCCTTTACCCAGCGAATAGGCTAATCCGCCCGCGTAATATGCAAATTCAGCAGCTGAAAAAATACTATTTTTTTAGAAAAGTAGTATGTCAGTTTGAGATCTACCCTTTTTACCAGGACCTCGAAGTCAGACCATGATCGGGGTCATTGACCCCGGCGCCCAAATCCGTAAGGCCTCCCCTCTCCCCTCCCCTCTCCACAGTAGACCCAGGTTATGTTTAGGCGCCTCCTCACCCTACCCGCCCCGTATGTACCCTATTTTTAGGCTATCCTTCCCCAAAGCCCATTAGGGGTCCAGACTATGTATAGCCCATTTAGGCTTTCCCCACATTGTTTTGGCATTTCCTGTATGTGGGCTCTCCTTCCCAAAAACCCCAGTCCCTCCCTACCAAAGCCCCGGACTGTTCCTCCCCTTACCAAAGGCTAGCCCAAAGCTGGGGGACTTCCAAACTGAGGCGTCCATTGAGTACTAACAAAAGAGTGCCGCCATCCCCTATCCCCCGCACTGCCCCTCACATAACTTTATTTCTTGGTAAATATCTTTAAGGTAAATGTGGCAAGGACATGTACACGTAACGGCATACAAAATGCTTTAAACATAAAGACTACCTGGTTTTGTTTTTTGCATAAAGGTGATTAAGATAGAGAGAATCCTTGTTTATAAGAAGATATGATAGTGTCACGTTGTATAGTTATGCAAATAGATAAGGGACAACTGGTATGTTTGATTATGTCATAGATAAGATGGTGTCACGTCTCAGGTGTTTGATAACCCAGTAAGATCGCGGCGGTGTCTGATTGGTCAAACAGTTGTCCAATCAGATCATCCCACACGGCGGTATGTTCCATATGACCAATAGATAAGCGTGTTGTAAAATTACCACACGCAGGCGCTCTCTTATTGGTCAAAAAACTGTCCAATCAGATCGTGCGATGCAGTATTTTCTGCGTGGCGAATAGATGAGTGATCTGGAATGTTGTAGTAAAATACTTTCGCATGCTCAGCTCATAGGTAAGCTGAAAAGGAATGAGCAACTCTAAATTTTCTCTCTATTAAATTTTGTTTTCACATGAAATCAGTTTTACAAGTAATCAATTGGTTTTACAATAGTCAAAATGGATTTGCAATCAGACTTACAAATTTACAAGTAATTTTTTTTCAAAGCGAAAATGGATTTACAATCAGTCAAAATGGAATTTCAATACGTTTTTACAAATAATTTTACAATTTCACCATAAGTAATTTCCACACTAAGTAGTTTTACAATACTTTTACAGGTAAGCATACAATAAACATAATTAAATGTTCAGTAACTGTCTTTTGTCCCAGAAAAGGGGCAGTTTTTGTTGTTGTCGTTCTTCTGGACTTTCTCTAGTTATGACCCCAAGCTGTCTGTACATCCAGAAAACTTGTATTTTCTTAATAATGGATCAAACAAGTATTTTCGTTTCTCAATTGCGTATTTTTTCAGCTTCGTTTATTCCGTAACCCTCCTCATCTCGAAGTCGCTAAGCAGTTTTTCTAATTTTTCCATAGACCGGATGTTGTCTGAAGTGCCTTACTTGACTCATTGCCTTAAATAATCTTCTACAGAGGGAAGCTCTCACGCTGTCTTTAAGAGCTTCCCTGGCCGCTTTGGTGACCTCGTCTGTGGACAAGCCATTTCCTATGTACGACACTTTCAATCTCTGAAATTTAGCTGTATTATCTTCATATGCTCTTATGATTAAAATGTCTATTATGTTCGTTTCGCAATCTTCTTCTTCTGAATATTCACTTTCAGTGGTTGTATCACTATCGTCTAACTCTGAATATGTGCTCTCGTCAGAATTAGACAAGTTATAATCTTCGTTTGACTTTTTGCCTTCACCCGTCATCCCAAACCTCTTGATGCAGTAACCATCTTCGTGTCTATTGCGTGTAAAGGCTCTTGAGAATGCTTTCCTACAGAATTTACAGTTGTGGATCGGCATGTCTTCTCTCTTTGAACGCTCTGAGAACAAATGAGAACTGGGTGCACATCACGATTTATAAGACAGTGAAGAGTACCCTCAAATAGACAAATACGCGCATGCGTACATCAGTTTTACATACGGGCACATCAGTTTTACATACGGGCACATCGATTTTACATACGGGCACAACGGTTTTACATACGGGCACATCGATTTTACATACGGGCACATCAGTTTTACATACGGGCACATCGGTTTTACATACGGGTACATCGGTTTTACATACGGGCACATCGGTTTTACATATATGCACACCGATTTTACATATGTGCACATCGGTTTTGCATACGTGCACATCCGTTTTACATATGTGCACATAGGTTTTACATATGTGCTCATCCGTTTTACAAACGTGCACATCGGTTTTACATATGTGCACATCGGTTTTACAAACGTGCACATCGGTTTTACATACGGGCACATCGGTTTTACATACGTGCACATCGGTTTTACATAGTGCACATCGGTTTTAAACATATGCACATCAGTTTTACATATGGCCACATCAGTTTTACATATGGACACATCGGTTTTACATATGGACACATCGGTTTTACATACGGACAAATCGGTTTTACATATGGACACATCGGTTTTACAAATGGACACATCAGTTTTAAACACGGGCACATCGGTTTTAAAGCACATAGTGAATTTTCACATAAGCACATACGAGTATTTGAGGCTACATGAAGGAGCTAAAGGAGCTAATATGAAGGTGTAGGAATACGAAATTGGATGTAATTAGGTTATATGGTACGTCGAAAGAATACTAGAGAATATCTATATTTTGGTGACCATGACGGATATGTGGGAATAATTATGTTACCTGTTCAACTCGCCATCCACACACCGCCCCTATTTCACCATTTTCGTTAACTTATTTGTCCAATGGCATCGTACTGCACCCACCATCTGTTACTTGTCGTTTTGGATAGAACTAGGACAGACCTGCTCTACTCTGAGTGTAAAACACCTGTTGTTTTGGACAATTATTCAGTTTCTCTAACCCACTTACTCCCCACTGTTTTATACCTCCGCCAACCATATAACCTAATTACATCCAATTTCGTATTCCTACACCTTCATATTAGCTCCTTTAGCTCCTTCATGTTGCCTCAAATACTCGTATGTGCTTATGTGAAAATTCACTATGTGCTTTAAAACCGATGTGCCCATGTTTAAAACCGATGTGTCCGTATGTAAAACCGATGTGTCCGTATGTAAAACCGATGTGTCCGTAAGTAAATCCGATGTGTCCATATGTAAAACCGATGTGTCCATATGTAAAACTGATGTGTCCATATGTAAAACTGATGTGCATATGTTTAAAACCGATGTGCACATATGTAAAACCGATGTGCACATATGTAAAACCGATGTGCTCATATGTAAAACCGATGTGCACATATGTAAAACTGATGTGCACGCATGTAAAACCGATGTACACGTATGTAAAACCGATGTGCCCGTATGTAAAACCGATGTGCACGTTTGTAAAACCGATGAGCACATGTGTAAAACCGATGTGCACGTTTGTAAAACCGTTGTGCACATATGTAAAACCGATGTGCACATATGAAAACCGATGTGCACGTATGTAAAACCGACGTGCACATATGTAAAACCGATGTGCACATATGTAAAACGGATGTGCCCGTATGTAACACCGATGTGCCCTTATGTAAAACCGATGTGCCCGTATGTAAAATCGATGTGCCCGTATGTAAAACCGATGTGCCCGTATGTAAAATCGATGTGCCCGTATGTAAAACCGATGTGCCCGTTTGTAAAACCGATGTGCCCGTATGTAAAATCGATGTGCCCGTATGTAAAACTGATGTGTCCGTATGTAAATCTGATGTACACATGCGCGTATTTGAGGGTACTCTTCACTGTCTTATAAATCGTGATGTGCACCCAGTTCTCATTTATTCCCAGAGCGTTCAAAGAGAGAAGACATGCCGAGTCACAACTGTAAATTCTGTAGGAAAGCATTCTCAGGAGCCTTTACACGCAATAGACACGAAGATGGTTACAGCCTCAAGGGGTTTGGGATGACGGGTGAAGGCAAACAGTCAAACGAAGATTATAACTTGTGTGATTCTGGCGAGAGCACATATTCAGAGTCAGACGATAGTGATACAACCACTGGAAGTGAATATTCAGAAGAGGAAGATTGCGAAACAAACATAATAGACACTTTAATCATAAGAGCATATGAAGATAATACAGCTAAATTTCAGAGATTGAAAGTGCCGTACATAGAAAATGGCTTGCCCACAGACGAGGCCACCAAAGCGGCCAGGAAGCTCTTAGAGACAGCGTGAGAGCTTCCCTCTGTAGAAGATTATTTAAGGCAATGAGTCGAGTAAGGCACTTCAGACAACATCCGGTCTATGGAAAAATTAGAAAAACTGCTCAGCGACTTCGAGATGAGGAGGGTTACGGAATGAACGAAGCTGAAAAAATACGCAATTGAGAAGCGAAAATACTTGTTTGATCCATTATTAAGAAAATACAAAAATACACGTTTTCTGGATGTGCAGACAGCTTGGGATCATAAATAGAGAAAGTCCAGAAGTATGACAACAACAAAAACTGCCCCTTTTCTGGGTCAAAAGACAGTTACTGAACATTTAATTATGTTTATTGTATGCTTACCTGTAAAATTATTGTAAAACTACTTAGTGTGGAAATTACTTATGGTGAAATTGTAAAATTATTTGTAAAAACTTACTGAAATTCCATTTTGACTGATTGTAAATCCATTTTAATAGATTGTAAAACCATTTTCGCTTTGAAAAAAATTACTTGTAAATTTGTAAGCCTGATTGCAAATCCATTTTGACTATTGTAAAACCAATTGATTACTTGTAAAACTGATTTCATGTGAAAATAAAATTTAATAGAGAGAAAATTTAGAGTTGTTCATTCCTTTTCAGCTTACCTATGAGCTGAGCATGCGAAAGTAGTTTACTTCAACATTCCGGATCACTCATCTATTCGCCACACAGAACATACCGCATGGCACGATCTGATTGGACAGTTGTTTGACCAATCAGAGAGCGCCTGCGTGGGATAATTTTACAACACGCTTATCTATTGGTCATATGGAACATACCGCCGTGTGGGGTGATCTGATTGGACAACTGTTTGACCAATCAGACACCACCGCGATCTTACTGGGTTATCAAACACCTGAGACGTGACACCATCTTATCTACGACATAATCAAACATACCAGTTGTCCCTTATCTATTTGCATAATTATACAACGTGACACTATCATATCTTCTTATAAACAAGGATCCTCTCTCTTAATCACCTTTATGACATGTCTAAACAAAACTAGGTAGTCTTTATGTCTAAAGCATTTTGTATGTCGTTACATGTACATGTCCTTGACAACATTTACCTTAAAGATATTTAACAAGAAATAAAGTTATGGGAGGGGCAGGGCGGGGGGTAGGGGATGGTGGCACTCTTTTTTTAGTACTCAATGGACGCCTCAGTTTGGAAGTCCCCCAGCTTTGGGCTAGCCTTTGGAAAGGGGAGGAACAGTCCGGGACTTTGGAGGGGAGGGACTGGGGTTTTGGGGAAGGGGAGCCCACATACGATGAAAGCCAAAACAATGTGGGGAAAGCCTAAATGGGCTATACAAAGTCTGGACCCCTAATGGGCTTTGGGGAAGGATAGCCTAAAAATAGGGTACATACGGGGCGGGTAGGGTGAGGGGGCACCTAAAAATCACCTAGGGCTAGTGTGGAGAGGGGAGGGGAGAGGGAGAGAAAGAGGGGAGGCCAAACGGATTTGGGCGTCGGGGTCAATGACCCCGATCATGGTCTGACCTCGAGGTCCTGGTAAAAAGGGTAGATCTCAACCTGACATACTACTCAGAAAATGTCAACAAAACAATATCATGTGACCCCTCTTTGAAACGAGCTCGTGTATCGTCTGCGTTGGGTAAAAGATTACTATCTTTGGCATTTCGAGTAAACATCCTTTCTATATGTGTAAGATCCAACAAGGTAGTCAAAAGAGAAACAGCTCACCATTGTTTTTCTTTTGAGGTGAACGATAGACGAAGCAAACGATCATGGACCCAGTTTTAACAGGCTTGGTATAAAGGGAGGGGAGACAACATTCAGCTATTCGATTCAACCAAGACTGGTATTGTACGAGGAGGACACACATCAGGAGAGAGACATTGCTTTCTGTCGGAAGATTCTTGTAAAGATTCGTAAGGAAACGAATCGAGCAGGTCATTTCGAATCGATTCGAATATCAACTTAAGATTCGAAATCGAAGCGAATCGCGAAGCTTCGCAGGGCACTACTCTCTCGATCAGATCACGATCTGGTCGCGACACACTTACACCAGTAGATCGAGATTACGAACGTGATAACCTTTACTTATTCCCATTTCCTTATTCGACATTCGTTATCAACGGATTTTATAGGTTGATAACGAATGTCGAAAAAGGAACTGGGAATAAGTAACGGTTGTCACGTCCCCGCCGAGATTTCATAAGTACAATATTGAGAAATGAAGATCGAATGAAAGAAATGCAAATGAAAATCGCATATCAGATTCGGGATTATCGAATTTCTTTGTCAGCATGGGAGATTCTACAATGTTGTTATGATGAAAGTGGTCGAAAAGTTCGACCGGATCGCGACTCGAATTCTCTGTACGTTTCTGTAATCACGGTTCCCTCGGACCCACCCTCAAACATTTGTTTACTCGTCAGAAACAATAACACAATATGTGCATTGGTCAGTGCCACGCAGTGTTGTGCTTTATTTCAATACAATATTCTGAATTTTATATCACCGATATTTTGACAGAGACAATCTCATTCGTATGACAAAAACACAATTCATGATTTCAGTAATGGCGACAACCCGACTTCTTGCTTCAAAACGGTTTTGCTTTTACAGTACAGTCGCCGTGGACTGGTCGTAATCCACGCGTGGGCAGTGATGTCCACGCATGCGTTTTCCAGGTAATAAAAATCATCATCAGAAAAAATTTAATTAATGAAGCACCGGGTTGTACACGGTACTTCATTTATTAAAAATTTGATGATTATTCCTATAATTAGTGTTTTGAATCTAATATTATTGCGTCCATAGAAATATTAAGTGATCTATCCACGGCGGCCTTACTGTAACTCCGAAAATCGGAGATTAGGAGTAGACTCCACCGCGATGGCACCTGGACTGAATTCTACTTGATAAAACAACCAGCAGCTCTGATTTTTCCGCTCTTGCGACTCCGTGCGCACAAATGTACCCGAGTGAATGCAATTTCTTTCTTATATTCACCCTGTCAACAGAAAAAAATATTTTTCCCTCAAACTCACTCAAACATATATGTACTCACCAGAAACAGCAAGGGAGCGCGGTGACTCAGTGGTTGACTGTTGAACTTCTATGCTAGAGGCCCCGATTTCGATTCCCGTCCGGGACGACCAGCGTTGTGTCCTTGGGCAAGGCACTTTATCCCGGTTTCTTACATGGGGGCACGATGACACCGTGTACTAAAGGCGTACTGCACGTCGATGGTGTACAGGTCTTCCAGCGCTGTCACCCTGCTTGAGCAGAGCTTGAACAGAGTTAGAATGCTGATGAGCTGACAGTTGCTCGTCGATGCTCGGTGGCTCTCTCCGGGTACTCCGGCTTCCTTCACCCGTAAAACTGTCATTGTCACGATTAGTCATTGTGCAGAAGTATGTGACCGTAAACACCAATAAATAAATAAATAAATAAATAAATAAATAAATAAATAAATAAATAAATAATCAGCAACATAATATGTGGATTGGTCATTGCCACGCGGTGTTGTGATTAGGTGTGTACACCACTGCGATAGCACTTGAACTTGACCAAACACATTTTTCCGCTCGCGCGATTCCGTGCGCACAAACGCGGAGAGAACCACCGAGCAACTGTCAGCTCCCCAACATACTAACTCTACACAAGCAGGGTTAGCATTGGTTGAAGACAAGTGCACCATCGACGTGCAGTACGCCTTAGTACACAACGCCACCAGGCCCCCACGCGGGCAATGGAGATGAAGTGTCTTGCCCAAGAACACAACGCGGCTGCCGCAGGTGGGATTCGAACCGAGGACCTTTCGACTTGCAGCCTGCACCTCTACCTACTGAGCCACCGTGTTCCCTTCTAAATTCAATAACAATTTCGTAGAATGCCTCGAGGGTGCACATGTCATAGGAATGCGTCGCGTCTCTTCCACATAATGTGATATGATTTTTGACTGCCCAGACAAGAAACGGACTAGCTCGAAAAAATGGAATATCGACCAAACTGCCCTGGAAGTGAACCAATGGCCCGAAGTTGCAGTTACGTCCGCGTACATGTTTAGTAATAACAGAAATATCAGTTACACTTTACCACCATGCCAAAGAATATCCTCGCACATGTTATGTACAAAATAGTTTGCCTGCGATAACTTCATATCAGCCGCAGACCCAAGATCCAAGGCTGATATAAAGTTATCGAGAGCAGATATCTCGGCCGATATGAAACTCACCATGTAATAACCTCTTTATGCATTGAACCAAAAGAAATAATTACAAAATGTTCTCAGCTCTGTTAATGTTTTCTGACAGTCTTATTCTTCCTCGTTCTTTTCACAGCGCTTCCCACAGGGGGAGCCGCGATGTGCGGATAGCTGATGTTGCAAGTCAAGAGCCATTATTATCTTTAGTACCTGTTGATAACTGGTACAAACCACCCCCCCCCCCTAAAAAAAACCCACAAAAAACAAGCACATCACCATACCAGTGGTCCAACAAGGAAATGGTTTGCTTACATTACTTACCAACAAGAAATATCCAGTGCAAATGGTTTTCAAATTGTACCAATATGATCATCTTCTTATCAATGCATTAGATATGGAAACAAACGTTCTTTTAGTTACATATTACATGAAACATAAACTCTCTTCTCATTTGCTGCCAGTTATCCCTCTGCACATTGATATAAAAATAATTGAAATTTCAAGCAGTAACTTTATCCCATAATGCAACTAGGAATTTAACCTATTCTATCTCATTTGACAGGGCTGATAAGAGGTTAAAAAAGAGAGTCCAGTCGTCTCCTACAGTCATTATCTGTGTGATTATGGCCAGTTAATAGGTAATTGTTGCAAAACAGTAAATCGCAGAGGTTCTGGTCACACACCCATATCACGCATCTAGTCTGTCACCTAATGTCAGGATATACCGAAATGCGAGTCTTTCAAAGGAACTTTAGAGCGAATATTAAATTAAGATAGATCTAAGCGGCCAAGTTCAAGAGAAGTAATTATACTGAGAATTAATGTTCTGGCTATCGAAATAAAAATCGGGGAATTTCTCGAAAAATTAATTCCAGTCTGGAGGCGGGTAAGGCTGTGAATCGCAGGAGCTGGGGATGCCCCATGCTACAGGTTAGAGGAGGTGCCGCATCGATGCGAGAGTGAAGGCACGTTGTAATGTAGGGGAGCCACAGAGCTCATATTTAGAATAGGGGAAGTCGCGGGCCAAGTCGGTGGCCATATATGAGAATAGGATCAGAAACACGAAGTACGAGCTCAGGGAGCTATTTACATTTAGGTAAGCGGTATTACATGTTGTAGAAGGCAAGCCATATGTAGGCTGAGTAGGCTTTGCCTGTATGAACATTATTCTGAGATAAATAGAGGGGAGGGTTTGACACCACTGGTAGCGACTGCTTGAGTAAAAAGCGTCCAATAAAGTGACAATAGATCCGTGGCCATGCGACGGCGGTGGTAGAGTGACATTCCACCACCTGATAGAGGGAAAGTGATATAGCAGAGTTACAATACATTAGTGGCCCTGCGACGGCAGTGGTGGAGTGACATCCCGTCACGTGTTAGAGCAAAGGCGTCCGATAAAGTAACAATACGTCAGTGGCTGTGCGACGGCCGTGAAAGAGTGAAGTGAAAAGGCGACCAAGGATAAAACACCCGCGACCAGGAAGGGAAACAAGCGACAACAGAGGATGCGGGCCCGCAAGTGCCTCCAAAACTATGTGGGAGGGGTGTGATTGACGTTTTGTTTTTCATATTCATTGGATTCCATGTAAGTCACAAATTAACATATTTATGTATATATATATATATGTATTAAAATTGTTGTTTTCAGTGAACTCCTGTTGATTTATGCTTTTTGAGGAAAAGTCATTGACCCCTTCATGATATGAACCACCCCAACAAACACGAAGGCGGGCGGGTTCGTTACGGTCAGACATACGTTCACGCACGGGTTCATGAGACACTCCTTGAGTTTTGGCTGAATACGCGGCGTGCATCTATTTCCCACAGCAACGACAAAGCAACGACAAAGCCCGGTTTCCGACAATGCTCTGTGTCTTAATCTGGAATCTTCATTCTGTGCAACCTGCTGCGTGAGCTTCTGCTCTCCAAACATCGCGTATGATACTATCTGTACGCAGTTAAGACTCTGTTAACAAAAATTTAAACAAATAGATCGATAATTTGTCACACTTATCTGAGCAGGTTGTCTGTCACGAGAGTATTCGACCTTATTGGTGTGGGTTAATTCATTTCATTCGACACCATTTGATGCCAGCCGACGTAGACCCCACGCCCAAACATAATAACCTATCTCTTTGTCGACGTCTGAACGACACTCACTTCACGATGGTACCTCATGTCAGGTGTTACGCAGAGAGTGGAGTTCAATAAGCAGCTTGCTTCTTGCTAATCCCCAATCGCCAACTTCCCGCTGGCGTTTATGATGGACCGTCTCTTTGGCCCCGGAAATGAAATAACTCGATCTCCATTCGCCAATATGTGTAACATAAATTGTTCTAATTGTATTCATTTGGTTACAGTCGGGGCGCGGTGGCGTTGCGGTAACCGGTTCTCGTCAGATCACCGAAGTTAAGCAACGTTGAACTCGGTTAGTCCTTGGATGGGTGACCATCTGGGCGATCGATTCGGACTCCCGCGTTGTGTCCTTGGGCAAGGCACTTAACCCCGATTGTCCGTGATGCCACCGTGTTCTAAGGCGTACAGCACGTCGACGGTGTGCATGTCGTCAACCAATCTAACCCTGCCTGTGCTGCAGTGCGGAGTTACGATGTTGGGGAGCTGGTAGCTGTTTGTCGTTGCTTGGTGGTTCTCTCCGGGTACTCCGGCTTCCGCCACCCGCAAAACTGTCACCGACAAGATATGTGACCTTGGCTGCTGTCGTTAAAACTCTAATAAATAAATAAATAAATAAATAAATAAATAAATAAATAAATAAATTGGTTACAATCTGTTGCAATTACTCTATCTTCCAGGAGTGGTGAGTAGGCAACCAATCTGACTGTGCCACTTCTCACGGTTTACTTCTTATTATATTTGTGCAATATGTTTATTTGTAACCACTTCACGTGTACAGTACGGCCGTCGTGGCTAATCATTTTCCACAGGTGGGCAATATTTCCACGGACGCAATAATATTAACCCTTTCAGACTTTAATTATCCTGAAGTTCAAACGTCACTGGGAATTCAGTTTCTCCAACGTTTTTCAAAATGCGACGTCAAACGTCGAAAAGTACAAACAACAAGATAGTTTTCACATTAGTGATTATCTGATTGAGGGCTAGATTATTTTTGGTGGTCTGAATTTGTTATTCAAAACTAGTTTTATTACAAATTATTGGAGAGTGCCCACAGGCACTCTCAAATAATTTGTAATAAAACAAATTTATATAAACAAAATATTATTTGTGTTAGACTGAATATGAAATATAAGCAAGGAGAGTGTTGGCTTTTGCTCTGGTATCCTCATTTTCTGAAAGCCCTGATAGTGGCTTCCAGCACTCAACCAGTTAAGAAGTCTTGACAGCAGAATTATATTAGTATGTTAAGCAGCGATAACATTTGGCTCAACGGTTATCACTGAGCACTATTCGGGAGAAAATAGGAATTTGAGGTTAAAACTTTAAAAATCGAAAAATAATAACAAAACAAATGACCACAAAGTGTCAACGCACTGTTTGATTTCGTACGTAATAACACGTACAAAATATCAAAGGGTTAAATTCCAATTACTAATTATGGGAATAATTATCAGAAATTTTATCAATGAAGCACCGGGTACAGCTGAACACACTGCCCACACGTGCATAACGACCAGTCCACGTCGGCTGTATATATATTGCGAATAAAGAATCTGAATCTGAACCTGAACTGAATGCCTGTGTATTGGGTAACGTTGAACACGCACAGCTGTCGTGGTATAAATTACTTATCCTTTGTGTATCCTCATGTGTCGTTTGTAACGATCCGCTTACCTGTAGTGTTCGGGGATGGGAATAATAACCCTTTCAACGCAGACGCCATAATAGATGTTATCACCTCATACAATATTGTCCACACGGCGAAATGAACTAACCCATTCTGCTCTGGGGCAAATACTATAAAACTTTTACAATTGTATTTTCCAGAATTGTATTTTCTAGTTATGTTTTTAAATGGGTTGAAATTTTCTAAAATTCGGCAATTTTCTATTTGGCAAATTGCCATATCTTTTAAAATGCTAATGATTCATTTCAGTCAGTTATATTAATAGGTGGAACATAAATTTATAGTATTGGTTCCTTGTAGGGAGATTTAGTAACAATGCAATCCTGCGAATCCGTTGAGCAGACGGATTAAATTGTTACAGATCTTCACCCCAGATTTATTGTTTGCTATGTCGTCCGCTAGTCGTTGCCTATTTGTACATCACACAAACACTGCAGGCCGGATTGAAAGAGTTAAAGGCACTCACCCCTCTCAGTACTTCCTAACGAAATGCTCAAGACGAGCAATACCAAAAACGCCATCCATATGTAACTTCTTTCCATCTTTGAACCTGTAAATTCAAAAACAAAACTACGTAGTTTTCATGCTCTTCCTGTCTCCACGCCTCGCCTCTTCTCCCAGCACCCCGGAAACGAACTGTTTGATGACAACCAGTACCCCATTCTTCTCAATCTCTCGATAAGCATACTAATACTTTCCTTTGTATCACTCAATGCCCACATGTCCGCCATTGTCCCATCCCACTTCCCCATTACACTCCCAGTGAATCTTATTCTGACATTCTAATTGAAAGTGTTCCCGGGTCCCCATTACTCCTAAATTACATATTTGGCACTCCTTTTCACCGTCTTTCCAAATTTTCCCCCTAAACTCCAGCGACCGTGATCTCACTTTACACATACACCCGCACACTTCCCACCAAAAAAGTGGCATGAAGGTCCTCTTCAAACCCTGACTTTTTTATCACGAATGCCACACACTCAACAATTTCGGTACAATCTTCCATGACTTTTTCTCAGTTTACAATGAATTGTTTGAAACAATGAATTTTCATTCTCGATGGAAAACTGCCACAACGCGGCTGAAACTATTCACAGATATCGAACATTTTTACAAACAATGTCAGTACTCTACGATGAATGTTGCTGATGCATATTTTTCAGCATATAAAATGTGCCGAAAATAACCAGAGGTAATAGAACCAGATTGGCACAGGTTGGCACACGCACCTCGACTTTTTCACAGGCACTTAACATTACATGGAGTTGGACAATAGGAACATGTAAGTGTGTCAATAAACCAACATTCCCTGTTTTATATTATTTAGCGAGCATGTATTGGGTTGATAATTGCCCAGATCATGCGGTACTGAATTCTCAAGTCAATTCAACCAATCAAAAAAATAGTTATATATACTGGCTCCACGAACTAATATGCGGAATTCGTTGTAACTTCTCGTTTTCATTTTCACTATTATATTCCTTTTTCATAAACTGTTTCAGTTCTGCCCAAGCAAAATTATCTTGTATAAATATTTCTGAATCATGGCGTACTTCAGTATTTTGCAATATTGTTTGCAATACATTCCGTCCAGAAATCCCATCACCATTTTTAGAAGAAAACGCGGTGTCACTTGTGTTGGATTCTTTTACCAAGATTCCGAAGAAGTACATATAAAAACAAGAAATTAAATCTTTGTGAACAATAAGTTGATAGACACACCACTGGAAAAAAATCTTTGACTCCGTTAAAAAGTTTTCGGCCCAGTTCGGACTGACACAATAAACTGGGATTCACCGTTTCAATGTTATCATGTTATGCTATCTCCAACCTCTGAACGAAAAGGCAACGAACGCGATGAGTTAAGATTTCAAATTACGTATTTCCGCATTAGAAGTACTTTTCAAAATCATTTTTGTTATGATACATCCACCCTCGATTATTTTAGATGAGATGTTTGCGTTAGTATTTTCCCCCAATTCGCGATATGTCTCCAGAAAGCTGCAAGCATATATTTGACATTTAATTGTTTAACTCAAGATGACGGCATTATACTCATGATAATTGTCGTCATTTTAAGAGATTTACGGGAAAGTTATCTGCCTTTAATTTCCTAAAGGTGTCAGTAAATTTAACCCCACATTTAAGCATTCCGTTTTGGGTTTTTTTGTGTGTGTGGAGGGGATGGGGTCTAGTTTTCCACGGTTTTTTTTCGAATTGGGATCTTAAACCCAAAGTGTAGCCACCCCCTCGTCCAATAAGCCTGAAATTCTTTAAAAACAAATTTCGAGAACCACCACTGATAATATTTAGAGATAGTGCCGGGGCATTTCACCTCAAAACCACATCGGCAAGGGCGTTTTGTCCCAAGTCGAGTCTCGCACCGACACGATTCGTCCCCAAAACTGATCTTTTTCATGGAGGGGGGGGGTGGGAGGGGGGTGCTTCCCTTTCGCGTGTTTTCGAATGAAGGTGTTAACCCCCTATAGTTTGGGACTCTGTCCAATAAACTTGAAATTATTTTAAAATAATTTCTCGTTAACCACCAGTCACAATGCTTTGAGATGTGGGATTCATCTTCTTTTAGTGAGAGAGATTCAACTTTATTCACAGAATGTTTCTTGTTGATGTTCTAGCACGAAGAGATAGCATGTTATATGCACAAAATAAGTAAACAAAATTATTTGCTTTTCGCCAAAGAAATCCTCCTTTGAACTGTTCGGACAGTTTCTTCTAATTCAGCCATCTTCCATCTTGAAGGCTAGTAGATTAAATGGGCTGACTATGGAATGCACACCTAAAGAGACTTGTGGGGATTCGTACAATTGCCGATATTTGATTATTACTCCTCTCTCGTCGAGCAGAACCATGATATGTCTGGTTCGCCTTGGAGGGTTGTGCCCCCCCCCCCACCCCACTACACTCACACTTTCATTGAACTTTCTTCTCCCCTGAGCATTACTTCAACAGTTTCATTGGGTGTAATTTCTTTGATTTTTGTCCGACAAGCTAAGCATGAGATAATAAAAAACCCTAAATATTGTTCACAAAATTTTCATTTTCATCTCATAAAACAAAATTGGTGTGCCATAGGCTGAAACAAGGCGAGCTATATTCCACCGAAGTGTCAAAGAAATACATCTAGAAGGAAAAGCTTTACCTACTGTACGTGGAGAGTGGATTGTCACAAAATCACCCGTACAGTGGAGGTATCACCCAAAGTATCACTTTCAAATTCTGCATATATGGACAAAAAACACAAGCAACGTTTCAGCCAATGGACCTCCGGGTTTAACCCGGAGGTCCATTGCCTGGAACTTTGCTTGTGCTTGTTTTGGTTTGCAACAAATCTGCAATTATTGCTTGGGTGGAATCGCCACTCCGCGGGTGATTTAGCGATAATACGCTCTCCAAATGGACGCGTCTATCTTTCACCGGTGCGGAGGTTAAGTAATAATTTAATCCTACAGCCTAACGGGCTGAAGGATTAAATTATTACTGATCGCCCTGCCCATGAAGGTGTTTATTGTGTTGTCTAGAAACTTTTACTTCCCGTAAAAATCTATGTCTACCATGTTGGAAGACACCAAGGGTATGGGGGCTTTCAATACAAATTAAAATTTCGGAGTATTAGAAAAGAATTAATATTGGGTGCGTCATATCACGAACTACAGGTACTCTCCTTTCGGATGCTTTCAAATTAAAACTGACCATTTCTATAAGTTGTTTCAATATTTATGTCCGTTTTTTTTATCGGATTACCGATTCAGTTTATGTCTTATCGCGCAAACGTCGGCATTTTCCCCATGTTTTAAGAGTTGTTGCCATTATAAACCCATTTTTAAAACATGAACAGCGATTAATACACTTGGTAAACGGTCTGCATGTTTCTTTCTCTTAACCGTCTGCACATTGATGCAACAACTGCGATATTTCAAGCTGCATTTTTTCCCATAATGCTATTAGAACTTTAATCATATCAGTCTTGTTTGACAGAGCTCAACGAGCTGCCTATCAGCAGAAAAAGAAAAATCCCCCCTCCGCCACACACACACTTCATTAAGCCTGGCTACGCCCCTAAATGCAGTCATTAATATTATTTGAAACGCTAAAATGGGTAGAGTGGAGCGGGGTGGGGTCAACAGAGACATTCTTCACACGGTTTACCCAACAGTTTTGTACCACCGACTATCGCTTACGGTAGTAAAGTTACAAAACGCAACCTTACAGTGCTTCATTTCGTCAAAACAAGGCGTTTGTAAAATATGTTGTACCTAAAATGTTTAAGATGCGCTGTTAGGGGAGCTATCACAGCAGTTATTCAAGGCAAGTGTTTTTGGAAAGACTGTGTTATTTTCCTAAAACTAGTGGATTTTATGCTTGTAATATAAAAATGTTTACTGATTAACCCTCCTCTCGGTAACGCACACGATATAAAAATTTATTATTTTAATTTTTTTTATTTTTCAAACGATTCCAATAAAACCATGTTAAGTGGCCCCTCATTGGAACGAGCTCGACGGGCTCGTTCCAATGGGGGAGGGGGTCACATGATATGGTTTTGTTGAAAAAAAGCACCCGTAGAGAAGCATCGAGCAACGGAGAGTAACTGGAAGACTTCTCAACGTACTAACTTCACACGGGCAGGGTTAGCATTGGTTGAAGACAAGTGCACCGTCGACGTGCGGTACGCCTTAGTACACAGCGCCACCGTGCTGCCAGTGGTAACTGCGTTGTGTCCTTGCGCAAGGCACTTAATCCCGATTGTCCATGTGAGGGCACAGTGGCGCTGTGTACTAAAGCGTACTGCACGTCGATAGTGCACTTGTCTACAACCAATTCTAATTCTGTTTGTGTGGAGTTAGTGCATTGGGATGTCTGACATTTGCTCGCCGTTGCTCGATGGTTCTCTCCATTCTCGACTAATATGGAAGGAAGTGACAATGCATGTACCATATTGAATCATAAAGAAACTGTGTAAGTTGTTATGAATACATTGTGTCGGCCATTTATTGTATATAGTGAATTAATAATAACAGTGAATTATAAATAAATAATTTCTTACGTGTTTAACGTGAGTCGGTTATCGCGTACCGACATTCGGAAAGATGAATGAATAAAAGGGAAATCACTCGAACTGTACGTAGGAAAATACATGTACAGTACAGCTTGAATCTAGCATTTTGAAAGAAACGAAATTCTCGGAACTATGAAGCAAGTTTCATGTCATTTCCATGAGGCACGCTCTGATCTATCTAGGCTGACCAAGAGACAACCAGAAGGGTGCGTCTTTGCAACTTTCTTCTCTCGCAACAGATTGAAATATCAGTGGAAATCATTTATTTTAAGGCGTACTGCACGTCGGTGGGGCACTTGTCTTCAACCAATGCTAACATTGCTTGTACGGAGTTAGTACGTTGGAGAGTTTGATAGTTGCTCGTCATTGCTCTGTAATTCTCTCCGGGTACACCGGTTTCCCTCACCCGTAAAACTGATCGACAAGAGGTGATCCTGGGCTTTGACAGTGTCGTTAAACCCAAATAAAGAAATAAACAGACCAGTTTAGGACAGTGCGTATTTGGTGAGAGTGACGTTAACCCTTTACCTAACATGAAAAGCAGACGACCCTTGCAAAAAAAATTCTTGAATAACTAATTTTTTTCATTTTTTATCTCAAAAACATAGGTTTTGACCTCTCTTTGAAACGAGCTCAACGAGCTCATTCCAAAGAGGGGTCATAACCTATGTTTTTGAGACAAAAAATGAAAAAATAATGAAATATAAATAATTGGCGATTTTTGTGAATAGCGCGAACCGGTTTTGACCGTTACGTTGGCTAAAGGGTTAAAATATGTAATACACGAGTACGATGAATAGTAGACAAGTGAGTATTGTTAAAAAAATCTTGAAATATAAATAAAAAATATTTAATTAAATAAATATTTGATACTCACGTAATGCGATGTTTATTTCACTCTGTGCAGTTTTGATCTATTGCCGAACTGGCTGGCATGCAATTTATATTGCTGCACTTCACACAGATCCCTGAATGATTCACAACTTCACAACAATTGATAGCCTGCTTTTACCCCTTTGAACACTGGTGGTATCTTCCGCGTCAGTTCAATGGCAGCAAATAGAGGAATCCATATTCATTATTTGGGGTAGGCCAATCAATATTTTCAACGTTCAGCTTTGGAGCCGCATGATGAAAATATTGATTGGTACAGGTATCGCGGAACTAAATATTGAAATTAGAGTGAACCGCCTTAAAATGTTGCACTCGGAAATGATGCAATCTCTAAAAATAAACAGCCTTGGGAAAATATATTGTTTCAATAAAAGTTTGAAACATTCTATTGACATCTTATTGTTGAATATTCCTGATAAAAAAGAGGATGATTTGATGACTTTTGGACCTAAAAAATACACTTTTCTTTTTGTGTGTTTTTGTGGGGAATTCCCTGAAAAATATGTGCACGTGACCGGTACTTCCCTTTGTGTCGGTTTTTCTCTCTTATTTGTTGCATGACCCCCTGTTTTCAGATCAGAAAAAGTTGTCTGAAGGGCTATACTTGACAGAGATATTTGAATGCCAAAATTAAAGTGATGCGGTCATATTTTTTTCCGCCTGAACGTTATAATGGTTGCCTATGGGAAATATTTAGTTCTGTGATACCTATAGGAAATATGTTTTTTGGCCTCCAAACCAGATTAAATTATTATTTTGGGGGATTATTTCACATTTAAATATTTATTTGGGGACCACATATCTTACCAAACTATTTTATTGTTTTGAAAAGTTACATGTTTGTTACAGTCAGCAATAAAAGCTACATATTGCCAAAATAAGGCTGTTCATGCAAGCAAATTCACATCTTGAGCAAGTGCTTTCCCCAGGAGCACACTATAACCTCTAGCAGCTGCTAACTAACAGCCTATCTTACCCTATTAACATATTTATTTAAACCATGGTTTCACCTCATAGTACTAGGGGCAGGGAGGATTCCAAATCTTCCAACCCCCTCCCAAATCACCATTCAAACACAGACAGAAAATCTACACTGCCCTTCTATTCACTAGTATTTAGAAGTTTTTTTTCTCTTCTATATTATGCTCTTCAAAATGTTAGAAAACAATTCCTTCATTGAAAGAGTATCCTGGAACACAAATTTGAGGAGGGGTGGGGCTACAGTGGAAATAACATAATAAAAATACAAATACTACATAAATGTTGTAATTAACACACTCCCAATTTCTGAAAAATATGAGTTTTTTCTCTTTCAACCCGTAGCTTATTATGGCTGGTTAGATTTTTAACCCCTTGAACCCGAGAGGCAGCTTTTTCCGGTCCAGGAACGTGATAAGTTAACATAATTGCAAAAGTAAGATGACTGCTAAATGCATGTGTGGGGGTGGACCATTTGGACATTTGAAAATATTAATGGTTCTACCTCCAATAATGAATATGGACTCTTCCAACTGCTGCCGTTGAACTGACATGGAAGGTAGGACCAAAGGGTTAATAGTTTGAACAGACCAGACAACATTGAAAATACTGTTTTTGGAGAAGTGACGTTTCGTTTGGACTTCCCCTATTGCTCAAATTTTCTCTGGCACCCTGAGGTATTATTATTGATATATTTCGTGTTGTGTTAAACCCATGTTGTCGCAAGGTATGTCCTGTATCTTTAAACCTTTGCCCAGGTTTACGTTCACATCCGACCAGCTGTATTCATGAATAATTTTTTTTTCATTTTAGACCTCCAATAAAGAACTTATGACTTCCTCCGTGGAACAAGCACGAGTTCGTTCCGATGAGCAGGCCAAAAGCTATGTTTCTGAGGCAAAAATGAAACCTGTTCGATGTTTCAGAATTTAAGAAAGCGATATTTTCTGCTTTACTTTTTCATGTCTCGTTTTTAGCATTGTTTCGCGAAGAGATATTTACCGGAACATGTTCTTCTTCGATATTTTCAGCAAAGTATTGGAATTCCTGCACCCAAGTGACTTAGAAAAAGAGATCGATTTGCAGCTGGACCAACATGGGACACCTGACCCCGACTTGTTGACTCTCTGCGATACCATCGTCAAATACAGTGTCAAAACAGGTGTGTATAGTTTTGATTAACCCTTCACATAGCGTAACGGACTTACTTGTCTAGCCAGGCCTGGCGTTTTCAGGAGAGCGATTTATTCGCTTGCCTACTTCTCGCCTTAAAAAAATTGAGGAGGGCGAAAAATAGCCCTCCTAGCCTTAGAAAATAATGATTACCACGACAGCCTATTCCCAAACCCACATGTTTTCAGATCTCTGCTATGTTAGTGGTCTCTGCGGTATGGCCACACTGCCCCTCCACCAAGGCCCGGGGGTGTGGGAGGGGCAATGTATCCGTCTCACAGAGACTACCTGGTTAGCAGCACTAAATAAAATGTATGTACAAAGCCCACTAGGCAAAATTCATTAATAGTACAACTTCATTTTGCCACTTTTAGCTTTTGTCAGCTTGAGGAGAGCTAATCGCTCCCCTAGGCCATGTGAGGAGAGCGATTTTTAGCCCACCTGCAGTTTTAAGAATGCCAGGCCTGTCTAGCGATATACACAAGTACCGCTATTCCAATTGAAAGTCTTGCTGCATTCGAAAACATAGGTAGTGAAGTGTTGCTGGTGGTCAGGCCAACGAAATCAAATATGGCATCCAAAATTGCCGCCACGAATTCGTTTTTGAAAAAAATACTTTCCTTTTTATAATTTAAATATTTAATAATCTCACATTTAAAGAACGTTTTATTCTCATTCTGGTGAACCACAACCTCTACAAAAACTATACTCAAAAGTTCTGTCTTTGTCTGGTATATATGAGCTGAGTCCCTGAATTTTGATATATTGCGTCATAAAAGAAAGACGAGTAAAATCTAGTAAATATGTTAATAAATAAAACTGATGTAAACAAACACCAGTCATCTTGATCATCCTGGGAACTAGGATTTTCCCCGAAAACTATGATTGGCAATACTAGTCAGGGATGTACTGTGAAGTATGTTTGTACCAAATACCCAGAGAACATATCTGCTGTGACATAGTGAGTGTCATGGATAACCGACTCTCTTTTGTTGAGAAATCTCAGTAATTGTTTCTAGACAATACTTTACCTGACTGTGTGTGAAGAAACTGATACAAATATGATCAAATCAGAAAAGAAAGTGGTGGGGACAGTTCATCGATCTCTACTCTTGGTCTAACAGTATGAAA
The DNA here is from genome assembly GCA_031216915.1 of Pictodentalium vernedei. Classification (NCBI taxonomy): domain Eukaryota; kingdom Metazoa; phylum Mollusca; class Scaphopoda; order Dentaliida; family Dentaliidae; genus Pictodentalium; species Pictodentalium vernedei. The sequence goes on along the minus strand of CM062289.1, from coordinate 145,202,820 downwards.
ATATTTAGTAATATTCTCCTTCAATGCTACTGGAACATTCTAAATGCAATTGATAGATATACCTAAACCACAACGTTTGTCAAATCAAATTTCTTCACATCGCACCCGAAGATCATATTCGGGTGTTCCTGGGATTGAGTAGTTTTCAGCACAGTGGTACTTGAACTCTACGAAAAAACCCATAGCAAACATTGACTGAAATGACCTCCCACACTTTCTTGACAAAATTTGTTCAGCCCAAAAACATGGCGGCGTTTGTTTACAACAGCTTCATTAACATCTTTTCAAAACTTTCAGACTTTATTTTTTGTGGTACAATACATCAAATTTTCGGTGCCAAGAAAAATGTTCTTTAAAATTAGTTTATTAAATGTTGAATTTACAGAAGAAGAAAAAAAAACACTTTGCGACTCTTGGCGTGATGTGTATTTATGGAATAGAATGCAAAAGAACTGAAAATGCAGCATAGAAGAGAATTGATAACCCTTTTACACAGTGTCTTATTTGCACATTTCTTTCGGATTGTTTTCTGTCTTAAGTGTTGTGCCTCTCCTCAAGTAGGAAACATTTTAAAACAGATGTCCATAGCGCATATTTCTCTCCACTCCAATTGACGAGCAATGTTTTGGCGTGAAAGCTACGTTCTGTTAAAGTTGCTACAAAATGGACGCGATGTGAGCATTATATTATGAAGTGACAATTAATAATTTCTTGTCAGTAAGTGTCTCAATTCGCAGTTTTCGACACAATATTCCACTTTATATTTGAGTCTTTCTACAAAACAAAAACATTTGTCCCTAAATCCCGATAAATTCTGTCTTTTGATTGGTCAGAATGCTTTGGACAAATAGCCATGGCAAAGGGTGCACCCAACATCCGAGGTATATGAGAGCGTGCAACATCCAGGGTATATGGGCACGCGAAACATCGGGAGTATATGGATTTGAATCAAGGGTTTTCGCTTCCGCTGGCCTCGATATAAAAGTCGAACCAAAAAACCTGAAACTGGTCACAAATATTAGATTTCCGACAATTCGATCATATTTTGTAGTTATAAATTATGCAGTCGAATAATTAAATGAAACAACTTGACAAAAATAAAATAAGAGCAAATATCGTCCCCTGAGCTCTAATGTGTTCTATGTGCCAGTAAGCACATAGAACACATTTGTACTCAGTGGACGATATGTCAAAAAATACTGTTTACTCGTTTCCTTAACGACCCAAAGGATGTAACTCTATCTGTTGTCTTCTGCGTTTATAAGCACAAAACAATTATTCGCGGATTTGGTCCAAGTGATTGCGGATCTCACTATGTCTGTATTGTGTTTCAAACGGGACAAAAACGGTATCTCCGTCAACATGTATGGTATATGGAGATTTAATACCCGGATGTCTCATTTGTAAACATCTCGCCTGCGGCTCGGTGTTTAAAACCGACATACAGGTATTAAATCTCCATACACCATACATGTTGGCGGAGATAACATATATTGTCCCTTTATGCACACTGAACGCATCCTCGGATTTGCTAAACTGGCCGAAACAAATAATAATGATGCCTGCGAGTCTATAACATGCAGGTATTAAGAGCTCGCGTGGTTGTTACCCGTTTGTTGCACGAGAAGCATCTAGGTGCTAAGAATAACCTTTGACGCCGACTAACTCGCTTCGACTGAGGAAACTCTCATTAGAATAGTTAAGTTATGTCCAACTAATAGTCGGGTGGCAATTAATAATACCAGTAAAAACTTGTAAGTACTAGAAAATAACTAGTGCAGAAACTATGTGAAAATACTATTCCATAATTTACAATTCCACCCACCCTTCCACTGCCGGTGCCATTGTCTGCTTCTTGTCAGCATTTCGTCCTCTGAGTTCCAATGTGTTTTATGTACCTACTGGCACATAGAACACATTGGAACTCAGGGGCGATTAGTCATAACAAGGCATTAAGCCTTAAAACTTGCCATTGCTGACCGACAATGTTTTTTAGCTTTGGTGGTTAACATTAAAAATGTTCACTGTTATCACGTGCATCTACAAGATCTAAATTCCACATGTGCCGATGAATCCTGTGGCTTCGAATCCGAGCCGAGACTACAAAACTCACTCGATATAAAATGTCAGTGACACAATGTCACCACCGGCGTCGTGCCGCAGCACTGGGTTTGAATTTGACAGCATCGTTTTAAATAACAGTAATCCTCATGTAGGCATGAATATGACGCACAAGTCATACTACAGTCAGACACATCTAATATGCTGCTAAGTCTTTTTCCATGGGAATAAGAATTATGCAATAGACATTGGAACGCTGAACATTCACTGATTCAAATCCGCGTAAGTAACAAACCCCTGGAGGCGTGTGACCTAGTTTCGTGAATGGACGCAATCTATTTTCAGTACCGTGATAGGTTTGTTTTTGTTCCTCTTTTTCATGGAATCGCTTCACTGGGTTGAATTAAACTGGTTTCATGGAGGGCTAATAAGACTTATGGAGAAAAAAGTTAATTCCCTAATTTTCTTCACTGAAGGATGAGAAAATCGACTGCAGTTCATCGGAATATTTGTTTGCTCGCTATTTGGTAGATGTACGAGTTGTTGCGTGCACGTCAATCAATAGATTTCAAATTACTTATGAATTGGAGGCTCGGTGCAGGGCTCAAGCTTTATCGTTTGAGGCTACATTTGGGATAGTTTACCATGCTTAGTGAAACTGAAAGACGCAATATTTCTATGGTAGGAGGCGGGACAAAATCGTTATCTCGGGCAACATCCAGAGTACATGGAGATTTAATAGCGTCTTGGGTGGCTCTTTTTCAGCGCTTCGGCTTGCGCCTCAGTGTTGAAAATCAACATCCGCGTATTGAATCGTTCACTTAACGTAATGGCCAGACCCACCCAACGTTATTCACAAAAATCCCCATTGAAATTTTATTTCTTAAATTTTTACCTCGCCCACTTAGTTTATAACGCCTTATTTGAGCAAGCTCTTGGAGCGTCGGATCGATGCATGAGCCCGCTGAGCTAGTTCAGACGGGGAATCACAGCTGTGTTTTTGAAACAAACTTTGAAATGTTTAGTCTTCACGAACAAAATGCAAGCGTCGTTTGCTATTCGTCGTCTGAATTTGTCGCATAATATAATATTTACAGCGAATTTGCAGATCTCTTATTGGGCGTTTGGAGACGATCAGATAATTTATTATCGTCGAACTGATATTATGTAGGAACACAAGTAGTATGGCTCGCACAATTAATCACTTTTTGGAGAGATCTCACCGGGGGATCTCATGTGACATCATGGTCACGTGACCCACTGGCGCCATGTTGGGTTGTCATGGTAATCGACGTGAGCGGCCGTGTTGTGACGTTATTGTCCTAGATACCTGGTGTCAGTGCGCATGCACAGCGCGTGTTAGGGCGCTACGCACTTTCGTCGTCCATTTTGTATACTGGAGGCCACCATCTTGGTTTCTATCGTGGCACATGGTTGCTATGTGACCTACAACCTTCTAATTTAATCGGAGGATGTGTTCGATTAAATCTGAGTAAATGTAATTACCAAAATAGACCCGACAATCACTCCAAATCACCTAAAATCCAGTAAATGGACTCGGATTGCCTCATTTGGGGCTTATAAGAGTAGCACGTAGTGCTCTAAGAATTGTCCGTTCTATTAAACTGGAGTAGTGTTTTGGTTCGAATTTTCCCAAATACTTCATGGAATTACCACAAACAAATCGACAAGTTTTACTAATTAGAATTCCTTCGGAATCGCCTGTTTCTACCGATGCATGCTATAGTTTCTGTATATCCAACCCTATTCATTTGTTCTAGAGTACACACCACTAGAGTGGAAGAGCCTATCAGTTGGAACAGTTTTGTTTATTGTTACTATATTAAGCTTTTCTGGTCTGTTTTGGCTAGTTCTAACCCTGTACCGAGTACTCCTATTTTTGTTTCGAACAACATATTTCATTTATCCAGAGCATCCAATCAGTTCACTTTACTGCAGCTAACTAACCAATCAGATCACTCTATTCATCTACACGTCCCTATCCATTGTCACATCGTTGTCTAATACAAGGGTTCCTAAGTTCAAGAGTCAGTCGAGCAGTAACTGGGCCAGGCATCGCTCGAACAACTCGAACGTCATCGAGCAAATGAGCTATCGAACAATTGCTTGAACGAGTGTCTTCACATACTGTTCTACGACTCCTATGACGTGGCCGTGAACTATCTGTGGATACCTTTTGAGGATATCTTTTGAGGACATCTATCTGAAGACAATTATGGCTCCTAACCCTATTCAGCTTCTGACTTCTAGACCACCGATCACTATCATAGCTCCAAGACTTGTTTACATTCACCGCCATCTGTCATGTGATCAGCTTCCACTGTATGTGGGTCGACTGATAACCATAACCAATTCACTCTGCTATTCAGCTTTTCAAAGTTATAATATACAATAAATAATTGCGCTTGCCATCTTCATTGACGTTTGCATGATACTTCTGATCTGGGGTCCTTGGAGAAAATTAACGTGTATTTCAATTAAGATGTGTAATAATGTGTTCAGGAAAGAATAATGTTCGGTATTTTTTAAGTTGCCGGCTTAATTGTCCTCGAACCCAGTCAGCTGTTTATACACATCTCTTTTCAGGTCATCCACACTTTTTCAATCAGTTATGGAGTGGAATTAACGAATACAGTCATGCGGGTTGCTGGATTACCGATGCCCTGAATACTAGTCAGTACGTACCCTAGAATGTGTTTTTGATTGCATCAGACTTGCAAATATTGTTTACCTCTCTTTCGTAATCTATTTATAATGCGAGGCGCGTTGTACGCATATACATTACAGTCGCCGTGGACTGGTAATAATCCACGCGCGGGTAGTGGTGTTCACGCATGCGTTTACCAGATAATAAAAAGCACCATTAGCAAGATTACAATTAATGAAGCACGGGGTCGAACCCAGTGCTTCATTAATTAAATTTTTTATGCTTATTCCTATAATTAGTGTTTGGAATCGAATTTTTTTGCGCCCGTGGAAATATTGCCCACCCACGGAAAGTGGCCAACCTACGGCGACCTACTGTATTTATGTAGGTGGACCATGTAATCTCAACTCCCCCGAGATGGTTTGTACTACGAGGTCGAAATAGTCAGGAATCATGGGGGATATCTCGAAGAATTTTGTGCACAGTATATTTATTCATTAAAAATGGAATGTTGGTATGCCTACGCGTTATGATTTCCAGGCGGGCGAGAAGAGATGATTCGCCATGAGAAGGTGCGCTCGACTGGACAAACACAAACCTCGGGGCGAACCTAGAATTGGACGGTGTCTTCCCACTAAACCAATTCCTTTTAGACCAACTCCCTTTAGGCCAATTCCCAAAAGGCCAATTCCCTTTAGACCAACTACATAAGTAGTATGTAATGTGGTTTTCACCCCCTATTTGGATGATCTCATTTGGATGATCTCATGTGACGTCACAGTCACGTGACCCAGTGGCGCCATGTTGTGTTGTCATGGTAACTCGCGTGAGCGGCCATGTTGTGATGTCATCTCCATAGTGATCCCTCATTGAGGTATAATTTACTACGACTCTTATCCTCGTTTCAGTATTTAACAGGTATATCCTATGGAATCCCATTTTGGAAAACGCCTTTTACTGCGGAATCCCTTTTTGTCGTATGAGGCCATGAGGGCTATGTAAAAGCCCCCAATGAGTCCTCATTTACTATCCCTCATAGCCTCATTGAATTTTGAGGTTATGAGGACCTTGAAAAATCCCTCAATGAGGTATAATTTACTACGACTCTTATCCTCGTTTCAGTATTTAACAGATATATCCTATGGAATCCCATTTTGGAAAACGCCTGTTACTGCGGAATCCCTTTTTGTCGAGCTATAGGGATATGTACAGTCTATATAGTATTCTCAGATAAGTATCCTATAAAAGGTATCCTCGATAGGTATCCTCGAATAATACAATACCAGGCCATGGGTATCCCCAAATACCGAGATGAGGCTAAGAGGCGTAGTAAATTATGCCTCATTGAGGGATTTTTAATGGTCCTCATAACCTCAAAATTCAATGAGGCTATGAGGGATAGTAAATGAGGACTCATTGAGGGCTTTTACATAGCCCTCATGGCCTCATACGACAAAAAGGGATTCCGCAGTAAAAGGCGTTTTCCAAAATGGGATTCCATAGGATATACCTGTTAAATACTGAAACGAGGATAAGAGTCGTAGTAAATTATACCTCATTGAGGGATTTTTCAAGGTCCTCATAACCTCAAAATTCAATGAGGGTATGAGGGATAATAAATGAGGACTCATTGAGGGCTTTTACATAGCCCTCATGGCCTCATACGACAAAAAAGGAATTCCGTAGCCACAGGTGTTTTGCAAAAAATGGGATTCCATGGGATATGGCCATTGGATATGGTCTTTTGTTATACAGAAGGGAGATAACCCTGCATACAGATTGTGGGAAATCAAGCAATCTGATTGGTTAGTTATAATCTAGATAAATGAAACAACAAGAGTACTTGGAATAGGGTCAGAACTAACAAGAATAGACCAGAAATTGCTAAATATAGTAATAATAAGTAAAGCTGTTCCAATTATTATGCTCTTCTACGCTACTGGAGTATACTCTAGAATAAAGGAACATGCCTAGGTAGACGTAAACTATTGCATATATAGATAGAAGCAGAGAATTCTCGAAGAATTCGAAATAATACAAGTTGTCGGGTTGTTTGTGGTAATTATCCAGGGAAGTCGTTCCAGAAAGTACCCCGATTCAATCGAACATACCCTCCGAACATATCCCTGTCCTATTGTAGGCCTTAGGTAACATAGCAATCACGTGCTACCATGGAAACCAAGATGGCGGCCTCCTGTATACAAAATGGACGACGGAAACACGTATCACCCTAACAACACGCGCTGCGCATGCGCACTAACACCACGTATCACTATGGATATGACGTCACAACATGGCCGCTCACGCGGGTTACCATGACAACACAATATGGCGCCACTGGGTCACGTGACTATGACGTCACATGAGATCATCCAAATGAGATCATCCAAATAGGGGGTGAAAACCACATTACATACTACTTACATACTGTTATTGATTAAGGGTTGATGAAGGATAATTAAGAAAACATTTATTTACTGATAAGCACTTTATTTGATAAAAAAAATATTTATATGCATAACATACAAAAAATATAGGTTTATAACATTTCAGCATAGCTCAGTACATATAACATTTTACAAAAAATGAGGTCCCCAGAGGGTGAATGTCGTGATGCTACCCTGCACAGCAGGGTAGCATCACTAAATTCACCCTCCGTGAACCTCATCCCGAATCAAGGTCTCAAACATAAACAGAAAGAGGTATCCAGAGGATAAACTGGCCCACTGTATGGGATAGCATCAGCAGATTCACCATCTGGGGACCTCATTCTGCAAATGACAGACTGCTTATTTTCAGGCTTGAATATCAATAACATTAAATACATTTATAAATCTTTATATCAAATTATTGATATAGAATTATTTTAAAAGTAGAACATATCAGTTGGTCTAAGGGGAATTGGTCTTTTGGGAATTGGCCTTGTGGGAACTGGTGTAAAGGGAAATGGTCTAGTGGGAATGAACCAATTGGACCTTTGCGTATACGAAAATAGTCGTCTCTGTCTCTACCGCAATTTGGTTTGCTCTTATACAGAAAAATCAACGTAGTAATGATGAGAAATGGTGGTGATAAAACAAACAAAAAATATATTATTACTTATCGTATACTAAAATCACCAGCTGGCAATTTAATATAGTGGCTTAGCACAAAAAAGGCCGGTCCTGACACGGTGGCCAAAAGTACAAATTTGTTATGGTGAGATAGGGTATACCTCTAAAATTTAAAACTTTTCTGTGCTCTAATAATTGAGTCACCGGAAGTGGCTCAGGTGGGCCTTTCTTAAGAGAGCGGTTAAAACTAGGGCTGTCACGATTATTCGATTAATCGATTGCTGATCGATCACGCCGAAATCGATTAGTATTTTTCGTTGTCGAAAAATCGGTAAATTTTACCCCGTTTTAGACGTTTAATAATTAAAAAAAAATGAAAAAACTATTGTTTCTTAAGGTAAAGGGTCAAGAACGTCGACGTTAAATCTCAAGAAGCCGTTAGAAGCATTTGCCTTTTAGGAACATTCAAAGGTTTGATGTTCTGAACTTTTGAACCGTCAGTGTAATAATCAAGACCGGTCGGCAGTTGCGAACTTGCGAAGTTCGCAACTGACGACCGGTCTTGATTATTACACTGACGGTTCAAAAGTTCAGAACATCAAACCTTTGAATGTACCTAAAAGAGGATCATCTTCGTTGTTTACTTGAAGAAGGTCAACTGACTTGAACTTCATTTTTAACAACTTAAAGAGAGGGAAATGTGGGGACGGGGTCATCTATGTACGATTAATCGATTATAATCGATTATTTGCGACGATTAATCGATTCCTAAATTCAAAAATCGTGACAGCCCTAATTAAAACAGGCTAAAATTAATGACTTTTTTTTTATCAAAATCACTGATACAGTTCCCTTCTTTTAGAATTTGATAGTTAAATTGTCTATACAAGATTAGTACTTCAAGTTTATTATATTTAATGCTGAAACTATCTTTTTAACACCAAATTAAGTGACTGCATGTAGCTTTGTTGGTCCTTTTTCAAAGTGATAGCGAAAAACGTACGAAAAATCCAGAGGGCATTTTTTTTTCTTTTGTACATTTATGGTTTTATTTTCTGCTAAAGATTACGTTTGCTAAATTTAATTCAAAAATACTTTGGCGGTCATTTGTTTTTAAATGTTGGCAAAAAATCTACCTTCCATAAGAAAAAATCCAAGCTACAATTTATTTCGTTAGAAAATTGCTGGTAATATTTTCTAAGCAAGATTTTTTGTTCGCTCTTATTTTATTTATGCGTGCCGAAAAATACTTCTACCTTTCCCAAAAACCAAGTAAAAGCAAGTAGCATTGGTTCACATTTTTTCAAACTGGTAGCGTTCTTCAAATTGGCCATTAAAACTTTCTAATGGATGGAAACATGTCAGCTAGCTTCTTTGGAGACTTGTTTATGGTATTTTCTGATTAATATTATCCCTCCAGACGTTGTTATTGTATTTAATTCAGAAAAAAGTAATTTAACACTCCTTCAGAAATAAAGTAACTGAAGTAGCTTAACCCTTGGGTTCACGCCAAGAAGGAGTCCCAAGGGTATTGTCCCTATATCCCGATACATTCTGTCTTTTGATTGGTCAGAAAGCCTTGGACAAATAGCCATGGCAAAGGGTGCTCCCAACACATCCTCCGCTCCATCCCTAAAAGTGGTCAACCACTTTAAGGGAGGCGAGCGTTGGTCCTGCGTCCCGCCTCTGCCCTTTTTTGTAAGCGCATTGCGCATCTTTTTGTCCCAACCCAATAGGATTACAATGCAGGCCTGCCCCCGAACCAGGGAAGTTCGGGTCTTCTTCTTGGTGGTCCCCGAAAGGGGTCGTTGTTGTTTCCTTCCAAAGACATCCTATCTAACTGAGACAGCCTGAGACAGATTATACTTGCCAGTGATGGCCATCACTCAATATCATCTCCGAAGTGGCAGACTATACTTGCCTGAAAACCCAGACCGACTGCACCCTCGGGGAGAGGTAGTACTTTTGTGAGATGACCCAACCCCTCACACTGGTCCTCACCCGAGGGTTCAACCGACATCAGTCAAAGAGACCATCACGACGCCGCAACCGGTGACTCCTGCCGAGTACCTGAACCTGTTCCTCCTTCAACACGAGTAGACATGTGGAAATTAGTCACTTACAGTCAACGAGGGTCGAAAGGGGCTTGTTCCCCATATCGTCCCTGCGCGCCTTCGGTGCGTTAAAACCATTCCATTCGGCGTGCTCCCAACATCCAAAGTATATGAGAGCGTGCAACATCCAGATATTAACCGCACGCGAAATATCGGAGGTATATGGTTTAAACGAAAGCTTTCCGCGTTTGCTCGCCTTGATATAAAATGCGTTGGGAAGCATAGTGCTGATCTGTGCCCCCCCCCCCCCCCCCCCACCACCCCAAAAATATGCACCCCTTTTGTGCCATAAGGCTCCCAAAAAGTGTCATTTTATACTTTATAGTCCATTATCGGTTTCTGTGAAATATTGTTAAAGAAAGGGTCAATTACCTCCGTATTCCAGAAATAAACAGTAGGTGTCGTGCTAACCACGATGGTTCTGTCCCCCCCCCCCCCCCCAATGTGGCACCCTTCAGGGTCCACAAAGCAGCCTAAAAAGGGAAGGGAAATGTTTTTGTTATTTGGTCTATTATCAGTTTTTCTGACCGTTTGTATGCGAAAGGAGCAATCTGCTTGGTTATCTCCAGATTTATAGATGGTGCCTTGGGAAGCATGGTGGTGACCTGTGGGCCCCCTTAAACATGCACCACTTTTCTGCCATGAGGCTCCCAAAAGGAGTTTTGATATTGTTGGATTGACAATTCATTATCGATTTTCCTGAAATCTTGTTAGAGAAAGAATCAATGAACTCAGTATTCCCAAAATAAACAGTAGGTATCTTGCTAGTCACAGTGGTTCTGTGCGGGCCCACCAAATATCGAACTCTTCCGGCATAAAAAATGGAGGTGAAATATGTTTCTTGTATGGGTTATTATAAGTTTTTCTCGCTGTTTGTTAGTGGAGAGAAAATCTCCATGGTATTCTCCAAATTTATACATGGTACGTTAGGAAGAATAGTGGTGCTCTGTGGGCCCCCAAAATATGCACCCCTATTGTGCCGTAAGTCTCCCCAAAAAGTGTTATTTTCACGTGACGATTTACAGTCTATTATCGTTTGTGTGAAATGTTGCTTGAAAAGGGTCAATTATCTCGGTATTCAAGAAATAAACGGTAGGTGTTTTGCTAACGACAGTGGTTCTGTGCGGGCCCCCCAAATTTTGCACCCTTCTGCGTCCACAAAGCAACCCCAAAAAGGAAGAGAAATGTTTTTGTTATATGGCTATTATCAGTTTTCCTGACTGTTTGTTAGTGAAAGGAACAATTTGCTTAGTATTCTCCAAATTTATAGATAGTACCTTGGGAAGCATGTTGGTGCTTTGTGGGGCCCCCAAAATATGCACCCATTTTCTGCCATAAGGCTCCCAAGAGGGGTTCTGTGATTTTTGGGTTTACAATCTATTTTCGGTTTGTTTCAAATCTTCTTAGAGAAAGGGTCAATTAGCTCGGAATTCCAGAAATAAACAGTAGGTGTCTTGCGAACCACAGTGGTTCCGTGCGTGCGCCCCCCTTTCCCCAAATTTTGCAACCTTCTGGGTCCACAAAGCAACCCAAAAAGGGAAGGGAAATGTTTTGTTATATGGGTTATTATCAGTTTTTCTCGCTGTTCGTTAGTGAATGGGGCAATCTGCTTGGTATTCTCCAAATTCATAGAAGATGCCTTGGGAAGCATAGTGGTGCTCTGCGGACCCCCCCCAAAATATGCACAACTTTTGTTCCATAAGGCTCTCAAAAAGGGTTCTGTAGTTTTATTCTTTATAGTCTATTATCGGTTTGTGTTAAATCTTGTTAATGAAAGGGTCAATTAGCTCGGTATTCCAGAAATAAACAGTGGTTCTGTGCTGGCCCCCCCAAATTTTGCACCCTTCTCGATCCACAAAGTGACTCAAAAAAGGAAGAGAAATGTTTTTGTTATATGGGCTGTTATCAATTTTTATCGCTCTTCCTTAGTGAATGGGGCAATCTGCTTGATATTCTCCAAATTGTTAAAAGATGCCTTGGGAAGCTTAGTGGTTCTCTGCAGTCCCCCCAAAATATGCACCACTTTTGTTCCATAAGGCTCCCAAAAAGGGTTCTGTAGTTTTATGCTTGATAGTCTATTATCGATTTGTGTGAAATCTTGTTAATGATTAGGGTCAATTAGCTCGGTATTCCAGAAATAAACAGTAGGCGTCTTGCTAACCACAGTGGTTCTGTGCGCCCCCCCCCCCCCCCCCCAAATTTTGCATCCTTCTGGGTCCACAAAGCGACCCAAAAAGGAAGGGAAATGCTTTTGTTATATGGGCTTTTATCAGTTTTTCTCGCTGTCCGATAGCGAATGTGGCAATCTGCTTGGTATTCTCCAGACTTATAAAAGATGCCTTGGGAAGCATAGTGGTGCTCTGCGGGCCCCCAAAATATGCACCACTTTTGTTCCACAAGGCTCCCACAAACAGTTCTGTAGTTTTATGCTTGACAGTCTATTATCGGTTTGTGTAAAATCTTGTTAATGAAAGGGTAATCAGCTCGGTATTCCAGAAATAGACACTAGGTGTCTTCCTAACCACAGTGGTTCTGTGTGGGCCCCTCAAATTTTGCACCCTTCTGGGGTCACAAAGCGACCCAAAAAAGGAAGGGAAATGTTTTTGTTATATGGGTTATTATCAGTTTTTCTCGCTGTTCGTTAGCGAATGGGGCAATCTGCTTGATATTGTCCAAATTCATAGAAGATGCCTTGGGAAGCATAGTGGTGCTCTGCGCCCCCCCCCCCCCCCCCCCCAAAAAAAAGTATGCACCATTTTTGTTTCATAAGGCTCCCAAAAAGGGTTCTGTATAGTCTATTATCAGTTTGTGTGAAATCTTGTTAATGAAAGGGTCAATCAGCTCGGTATTCCAATAATAGACTGTAGGTGTCCTGCTAAGCACAGTGGTTCTATGCGGGCCCCCCAGATTTTGCACCCTACTGTTTCCACAAAGCGACCCAAAAAAGGATGGGAAATGTTTTTGTTATATGGGCTATTATCAATTTTTCTCGCTCTTCGTTAGTGAATGAGGTAATCTGCTTTGGAAGCTCAGTGGTTCTCTGCGGGTCCCCCAAAAATATGCACCACTTTTGTTCCATAAGGCTCCCAAAAATGGTTTTGTAGTTTTATGCTTTATCGTCTATTATCGGTTTTTGTGAAATCTTGTTAATGAAAGGGTCAATTTGCTCGGTATTCCAGAAATAAACGGTAGGTGTCTTGCTAAACACAGCGGTTCCGTGCGGGCCCCCCAAATTTTGCACCCTTCTGGGTCCACAAAGCAATCCAAAAAGGAAGGGAAATGTTTTTGTTATTTGGGCTATTATCAGTTTTTCTGACCGTTTGTTAGCAAAAGGGGCAATCTGCTTTGTAATCTCCAGATTTATAGATGGTGCCTTGGGAAGCATGGTGGTCCTCTGCGCCCCCCCCCCCCCAAATATGTACCACTTTTCTGCCATAAGGCTCACAAAAAGGGTTCTGTAATTTTATGCGTTATAGTCTACTAGCGGGTGATACGTGGCGATGCACGGGAGAAGATGGTTATATCAGCCGTTTTCGAAATAGAAAGTCAAGGTCACCAATTTCGTGGTCAATGTCACTCGCAAGGGCACCCCCGATCAAGTCAAAATGATCGATGGGTCAATATACCCGCATATATGAAACTTTAGCCCGATCGGCACCGCCGTTTTCGAAATAAAAGGTCAAGGTCACCAATTTTAAGGTCAAGGTCACCCCGCACGGGCACCTCGATAAAGTCAAAATGATCGATGGGTCAATATACCCGCACATATGAAATTTTAGCCCGATCGGCCCACCTTTTTCGAATTAAAAGCCAAGGTCACCAATGTCAAGGTCAAGGTCACCCCGCACGGGCACCCCGATAAAGTCAAAATGATCGATGGGTCAATATACCCGCACATATGAAATTTTAGCCCGATCGGCCCAGCCGTTTTCGAAATAAAAGGGTCAAGGTCATCAATTTCAAGGTCAAGGTCACCCCCTCACGGGCACCGCACCCATCCCCTGTTACTCGCAGGGACGAATTACCCCGTGTACACAATTTGAGATCGATCGGTCGAGAAACGGAGGAGTTCACCCGGAACAAAGATAGATAGAGAGATGGAGAGAGAGACAGAGAGAGATATAGATACAGACATTCGCATTTATATATTAGATTATCGGTTTGTGTGAAATCTTGTTAATGAAAGGGTCAATCAGCTCGGTAATCCAGAAATAGACAGTAGGTGACTTGCTAACCACAGTGGTTCTGTGCGGGCCCCCCAAATTTTGCACCCTTCTGGTTCCACAAAGCGACCCAAAGAAGGGAGGGAAATGTTTTTGTTATATGGGCTATTATCAATTTTTCTCGCTCTTCGTTAGTGAATGGTGCAATCTGCTTGGTATTCTCCAAATTTATAGAAGATGATTTGGGAAGCATACTGGTGCTCTGCGCCCTCCCCCCTACCCCCCCCCCCCCCCCCCCAAAAAAAAAAAATAAAAAAATATGCACCACCTTTGTTCCATAAGGCTCCCAAAAAGGGTTTTGTAGTTTTATGCTTTATAGCCTCTTATCGGTTTGTGTGAAATCTTGTGAGAAAAAAAGTCAATTGACTCGGTATTCCAGAAATAAACAGTAGGTGTCTCACTAACCACAGTGGTTCTGTGCAGACTCCCCAAAGTTTGCACCCTTCTGGGTCCACAAAGCAACCCAAAGAGGAAGGGAAATGTTTTTGTTGTATGGGCTGCTATCAGTTTTTTTCTGACTGCTTGTTAGCAAAAGGGGTAATCTTCTTGGTATTCTCCAAATTTATAGATGGTGCCTTGGGAAACATAGTGGTGCTCCGCGGGCCCCTCAAAATATGCACCCCTTTTGTGCCATTAGGCTTCCACAAAGGGTTATATAAGTTTTTGCTTTTCGGTCTATTATCGGTTTGTGTGAAATCTTGTTAGAGAAAGGGTCAATTAGCTCGGTATGCCCGTAATAAACAGTATTTGGCTTGCTAACCAACTTATTAGATGAATCATACACATGGAGAATTGTCTTCACACAATATATATATTACAATGGATGGCATACCATCCAGCCCTCTCTACCTCCCTGACAGCTGGGAATTGCAGACGGGCATACAGACGGACAGAAGACGGAAGCAGGACAAATCGCAGTTAATAGTCATTAGGTGAATTATATTTGGGAAAGAAAAAAAAGAAAAAACTAATATATATATTATAATGGCTGGCATGCCAGCCTGCCCTCCCCGCCCCCCCCCCCCCACACCCCCTACCCCCCCCCCCCCCCTGCCACCAGGTTACCACGGTTTATCCAATCCCTTTTCATACATTAGGGAGACTTTCGATAGGAAAAAACATACATTAAGGGGATATGCACATTTAGGAGACTTATACGGGTCTCCCTAAAAATTTAGTCTTCAATTGTGACTTTTCACATTAATTTG
Source organism: Pictodentalium vernedei (assembly GCA_031216915.1). NCBI lineage: Eukaryota > Metazoa > Mollusca > Scaphopoda > Dentaliida > Dentaliidae > Pictodentalium > Pictodentalium vernedei. The sequence continues at coordinate 145,187,493 of CM062289.1, read as the reverse complement.
TATTTTCAATTTTGGGTCTCTGGTATTCATGTGAACTCTATATTTTATCTTATGTACCCGATGCTAGATCCACTCTTGTACACAAACCACCAGAGAGTGGTGAAAATTTGATATGCTATATGTTTACTTGTTAAAAAACAGACATTAAGTCGACATTCAATTAAGGTTATTTTTTTTCTTTGTTCAGGCGATATGTTTTAATTGTAAAATACCGCAGTGACTGACAATACACTAAAAAAACATCACACAAAAATAATATATCTGTCCTTTAAAATCATAAGATATATTTGAGAATCGTTTTTCTTGGGTCCATTTTCATAAAATTGTCGAGGTGTTAGGTTACTTGGTAAAAAAATGTATCTTATGGGCACTTCCATTTAAATATAAGTTGATTTTCCCACCCTCAAAATGTCAATGCTTTCCCAATTTTTTCCTGTTTTGTGTTTGTATTAAGTTATTTATTTTTTTTAACTTGTTATTAAAACAGTGTATGTAGCTTTCAATTAGTCGTAGCTACATGAAACCAATAATAATAAGATGAAGAGAAAGAATCTCTCTCTCACTCCCTCTCTCTCTCTCTCTCTCTCTCTCTCTCCTCTCTCTCTCTCTCTCTCTCTCTCTCTCTCTATCCCTCTCCATCTCTCACACCCTGTCTATCTCTCCCGCCCGCCCGCCCGCCCGCCCGCCCCCGCCCGTCCCAACCTCTCTCTTCAAGTTTGAGTATATATGGGTATGACGACCCAGTGGGTTATAACCCGTTGGGTTATATTTTCGTGGCCAAGTCCCTCCTCCCCCAAAAAGTGATTTTTTGCGATGCGTGTTTTTGTTTGTTTGTTTTTATAGATATCTTCAACAAAAACCTATCATACAGACTATAAGACCTCTCGAGGAAATGAGCTAACCAAACACTGTCCAATAGGATGGGAGGGTGGGGGGGGGGGCTCATGATCTGATTTATTGCACACCGGTTTCAAAAAATCATATTTAGATGGCCAGTATGTGAATTACGGAGTGTAGATCCCTCTCCCTCCCACCCTCCCTCCCTCCCTCCCTCTCTCTCTCTCTCTCTCTCTCTCTCTCTCTCTCTCTCTCTCTCTCTCTCTCTCTCTCTCTCTCTACTTCTCTCTGTATATCTGTCTCACTCTCTCTCTCTTTGTGTCTCTGTCTCCCTCTCTTTATCCCTACCATCTCTCTCTGTCTCTCGACCCCTCTCTCCTCCTCTGTTATGCTCCCTCATTCTCTTCATGTGTGAGTATATATTGGTGCGATTGCCCAGTGGCGTCGTTGGATTATATTTTGGTAGTCAAGATCCCGCTCTCCCCCTACCCTGTCCACAATATTTGATTTTTTTGCACTGCGTATCTATTAGTCTTTATAAATTATCTTCCGAAAACCCTTATCATACGAATCATAAAACCTCCCATTAGAATGAGCTGACCAAACGCGTTCCATTATGGAGATGATTGGGTGGGGAGCACATGTTATGGTTTATTGAACCAGATTCAAAAATCATGTATTTAGATCCCCAGATTGTGAATTAAGAAGTGTGGATCTCTGTATGAGTGTGTGTCAAGTGGCGTTGATAGGTTATGTGTTGGTTATTTGTGGTCTGGATTCAAAACACATTTGAGGTTATTTACCATGCTTCTCAATTCGGCTTTCCAAATTATCTCGCGAAAGCCTTATTATTTGACCAATTATTGGAATGAGCCTGCTGAACTTGTCATATACATCCCTGGCTGCTGTCAGTGGAGTTTGCCAGGATGTCTAACCTAACAAACCCTTATCATACAAATCATAAGATCTCTCATTTAAGGGGGCGTGGTGGCGTTGCGGTAAACGATTCTGGTCAGATCACCGAAGTTAAGCAACGTCGAGCCCGGTTAGTCTTTGGATGCATGACCATCAGAGCGATCGTTTCGGACTCCCTCGCTGTGTCCTTGGGCAAGGCACTCCACCCCGATTGTCCACATGAGAGAACTATGACGCCGTGTACTAAGGCCTACTACTAATAATAATAATAACTCTTTGGCCAGCCGCTGATTTGTCGCGGTCCTCATAAGAGAAGGCCATCATTCCCCCTGCACCCCACCCCCTCTTCCCCTCCTCTCCTCCCAGCATTCAGATATAAACTGCTTAATAGTGTCCCTCACTTCCTCTTTTTCAATTTCTTCAATAAGCATTCCTACCCTCTCCCTCGTGTCCCCCTTCAGCCATCTATCCTTTGTTTCTTCACCCCACTTCTGCATTATTCTTCCAGTAAATTTTATTCTATGAGGTATATACTGTGGGCATTCCAAGAGAAAATGTTCCAGGGTCTCCACTACTCCAGAGTGGCACATTTGGCATCCCTTTTCCCCATCTCTCCCAATTTTTCCCCGAAGCTCCAGTGATCTTGACCTCAGTTTGAACAGCAGTGACCCTCCAAAGGTGCCATCTAGGTACTTCTCAAAAGCTGGCTTTTCTTTATATTGTAACCCCTGCAGTGATCTTTTCACGCTAACCCCTGCTCGCCAGTTTCGATTGCAGTCTTCCATGACTCTCTCTTTGACAAACCTTTTGCCTTCTTTCATTCCTACTTCTATGTTTGTGACCTCTATAGAGTAATTGTCCATTAGTTCCCTCACATGTTTTGACCACCCCGTCTCTATATTAGAATTCCAAATGGTATCGAGCATCAATTTGCACCACCGGTTGTCAGGCAGGTTTCTCAAGTAGTTAAAGTAACACAGTTTTCCCAAATCTACCCTGTCCTTGATTTTCATCCACCCAAGCTCCCCCCTTACTGCTTCCAAAGCTGCAGCATTACTCGACCCTGTTATCCATCTGCCGGCATCATTCTGAGTACTTTCCAACTTCTTAATAACGGTTTGGTTTAATGGAATCACGTCCGTGCCATACGTTATACTTGGTAAACCCACCCTCTCCCACAGTGTTTTCCCCACAAAGACCTTATTGAAACTATTTTTCCCTAAAAGTTTTAGTTGGTTCAGAATTCTTTTCCCCTTCAGAATCAGTTTGGCTGAGTAATTTCTGTACACCCCTCTTCCCGTTATATTTATGCTTACCCCTAGATACTCATACTCTCCCGTTTCTCCTACAGTGATTTGTTTGCTTTCCCCTTCGGGGATTGAGAACTCCCCCACTCTCCATCTCTTCGTCATATCTACCTTGCGTCCAACGGGTATTACCTTGCTTTTATTTTCATTTAGTTCGAGACGCCAAGTGTTCCCATATCTACCAACAATTTCCAGCAGTTTCTTTAGCCCCTGTTCAGTTCTAGACATTAACACCATGTCGTCCGCAAAGAATAAGCCTGGTATCTTTATGTCTCCAACATTTACCCCCTCCGCACTCTGAATTAGTTCGTCCCCTAAATCTTTAACATACAATGCAAACAAAATCGGTGAAAAGATACACCCCTGCTTGAGGCCTATATCCATAGGGACTCGTTTTGTAGTGATACTCCCTAGACTGAGTTGGCTTTGCACATCTGTATACAGTGCTTTCATGATTCCCACAAAGTCACCCCCCAGTCCGATGCCCTCGAGCTTTCGCCACATACCTTCCCTCCACACTCGGTCGTACGCTTTTTTCACATCTAGAAATGCCAGAAACACCTTTTTCTTTTCAGCCTTTGTTGATTCTATCAGTTGGGTGAGTGTAAATAGGTGATCAGTGACTCTTCGTCCTTTCCTGAAACCATTTTGAATTTCTCCTAAAAAACCTTTCTCTTCAATAACTTCCTCTAGTCTACCGTATATGACCTTACAGAATACTTTTCCGATGTTACTACTAACTGATATCCCCCTATAGTTATCTAGAACTTCCTTATCCCCCATTTTTGTGTATGAACGACACCTTACTTTCCCTCCACTCTCTGGGGACCTCTTGCTTTCGCAGAGCCAGGTTGAAAAGGTTTGTCAGGACTTCAATAAGTGCCTCCCCTCCATTTTTGAGGAATTCGTTCGGAATTTCATCAGTCCCTCCCGCTTTACCATTTTTTAATTTCGAGACCACGTTCCGCACTTCTTCTGTCGTTATTTCGCTACATACACGATTGGATAGGTTCTCCTCCACCAGTGTATTTCTTTTTGGTGGGGACCCACTGCCCCATCGCCTATCGTTTATCTTTTCCCAGTGCTTGACCAACTCTGAAGCGATACGGCCTTTATCTTCTGTACTTTCCCCATCCACTTTGATACTCTGCACACTACTTTTCCCCCGTTTATTTATCCAGTTCCAAAATACGTTTGAGCTCGAACCCCCCGTTTTCTTTATTGTTCTGGCAAGACTGCAATTGTGCTCCTTCCTATTATTATTCTTTATCTCATTCACCTTTCTCCGTGCCAGTTCATATTCTCCTTTCATTAGTCTCGTGTCATTGTTATCCACCCCTTTAAGCTTCCTACTTCTTCTGTAAGCAGCGCATTTTACCTTCCTTTCTTTTATAGCCTTTTTCAGTCCCTCGTTAACCCTGTATCCAAGTTCTCTCGTTGGGACCCTCACCCTTCCTATACAATCCCTCCCTGCCTCTGTTAGGCTATTTACTATGCCATCTGAAATACTCTGGACATTTACATCCCTAGGTATACATTCAAGATTTGGTTTTAGTTTTTCCCGAAACTGCTTCCAGTCGGTTCCTTGTTTTAGTCCCCAAACTTCCTTGAAGGTATTTCTGTCTCTATTCGTCTTTTTGCCCATAATCTTAACTGTTATCAGGTTGTGATCACTACCAAAGTCATTTTTTCCCTCGTCATCTATTTCTACATCTATAACCTCCCTCCATACGCTAATGTCAGTGAGTATATAATCAATTATTGTTTTCTTATCGTTCCTCTCCCAGGTCCATTTACCCTTACATTTCGCATCCCTGTTCAGGATCTTTAAACCAAGCTCTTTTGATAGGTCCAACATCTTCCTCCCATTCGTGTTAATTTTCCTATCACCTCCCTGTATGCCCTCCTCCTTATCCCCGATGTGCCCATTGAAGTCCCCCATTAGGACAATACTGAACCCTCTGCTTCCAAGCTCTGTGATATTCGATCTAAGAGTTGTATATATTGAATCATTCCACTCAGGCTTACTTCCCTCCACTGCTAAGTATACAACACCAACGGCAACACTCCTGCTTCCTAACTTGATTTTTGCCCATACTATTTCGTTGGATACTGGAATCTGAGTCCTTGCTTCTGTGAGATCTGTAATCAATGAGGGCTGTAATTCCTCTTTAGCGTAGATGCCAACACCCCCACCCCGTTTCTGACCCTCAGTTCGCCCAGCTCCTATCCACACGCAACCCTTCATCTGATCAACCCGCTCCTCCCGTCGTATCCACGTCTCACTTAGACCCATTATATCGAAGTCTCCTTCGTCCATCATTGTTGATATTTCGCTTACTTTCTTGTGCAGACCCTGTATGTTGCAGTACCCAAACTTAATGAATCTTTGTTTTTTGTCATCACTGGCACATTATTATAACCCTGGTATGTCCCTGTATTGTGAATGTTTGTTGTTCTTCCTATGTTCCCAGCATTTGTGCCCCTCTGGGTTATCGGCTGTGGTCCCCTACCCCCCTTTTCTCCAAAAAAGGCCCAGTCACCTGTAAAATTTTTTGGCCCAACAGGTCTGTACCCATCCTACTTAAATGCAATCCGTCTCGCCCATACAACTCTCCTTGTCCCCAGAATGAATCCTAGTGGTCAATGAAATGTATTCCCAAGTCTTTGCAGTGCTCTTCCAGCTCCTCGTTTAGTGCCATAATCCGCGAGTTCCTCTCATTCCCACCACCCATAACGGGGAGCACCCCTGAAACGATGGTCCGAGCATTCCTGCTAAGTAGCTTACTAATTAGGTCCTTGTATGTGTCCACCAAACGAACTGATTTCCTCTCCCTGATGTTATTGGACCCCACATGTAATACCACTACCGGATCAGGCCCCGACCCAGCTACAATACCGTCCACTCTATCCCTCAGGTCCTCCACTTTAGCCCCCGGAAAGCACAGAACTGTTCTATTTTTACTGTCCGGACCACAGACAACCTTGTCGATCCCCCGAACTATGCTACTTCCCGCAACCACCAACTTACTTTTGGCCCTCGCCCTATTTATCTCCTCTAGTCTCCTATTGTTTACAGCGTCCTCTTCCTCTCCAACAGCCCCACTCGGAATCAATATCGGTATCGGTATCTTTGACCTAGGATTACTCCTATCCTTGTCCCTCCGTCTCTTTCCAGGCCCTGAACTACCTGGACTACTCCCCTGGTCTTCTCCCGTATCCCTCCTCCTTTTTCCTGGCCTAGACCCCAAGCTACTATCTGTTGCAACTACCTCCATCTCCCCCTCTGTCTCTTCCGAATCGAGCACATCAAATCTGTTTCTGGTGCTGCACTCCCCACTGCCTTTGGACTTTACACCCCTATCTACCTGCTTCTCTGGCCCCCCTTTCCTACCACTTTTGATAGTCCACGCCAAACGGGTGGAGGAAGCCGGAGTACCCGGAGAGAACCACCGAGCAACGACGAGCTACTGCCAGCTCCCCAACATCGTAACTCCGCACTGCAACACAGACAGGGTTAGATTGGTTGAAGACATGCGTACCATCGACGTGCAGTACGCCTTAGTAGACGGCGCCATCGTGCCCCCATGCGGGCAATGGAGATGAAGTGTCTTGCCCAAGGACACAACGCGGTTGCCGCAGGTGGGATTCGAACCGAGGACCTCTCGGCTTGCAGCCTGCACCTCTACCTACTGAGCCACCGCGCTCCCCACGCTGCTACTACAACTACCACTCACCAAAGGTAATAAACCGTTTTTATGACTCACTAACAACCACCTCTTTCACTACAACCTCCCAGGACAGGCTCCTGTATTATCGCCTACGAGACAGCTGGACGCACAATGCACCCACCAATAAAACATCTAGGAACAAGACACCCGACAGAGCACTGAAACATTAGCCTGTACCGGGCTGGTACGATGCAGCATATACTCAAGAAGCGATGCGGGGCACACCGTGACCCTGCCAGCATAACATCTTGAATCAAGACCCCCGGTACAGCATTGAAACATTAGTCTTCACCGGGCTGGGACGAGGAATCAGAGATAATAGATTCGTTTTCGATTTCCGTTTGAAAGACTAGACTAAAGTCAGAACTCCTTTACACAACCGAAGCCCGTGATATCGGCATTACCACAACGATGCACCGTATACTAATTGGTACCACGCCAGCTTGACGCAGACTACTCGGTATATAATACTTGTTTGGAATTTAAAACGGATAATCTGAATCGTCGACAGCTCTACTGTTTTAGACAACCTGGCTCACTGACAAGATGTCTTTGGGCTATTTACCGCGAACCAAACCGAGTTGTCGCGTTGACACAATGTTACTCACATCAGTTGTTCATCAGTTGTTAATTCGTCAAGACAAAACATCCAAGAGACGGGTCTGACCTGGAATCATCTGGGCGAGCCGTCGTGCACTAGATATGCCATTACTAAATATAAAATTACACATCGTTTATTGCTACTGTCCAAGTTTGATTAGTTTGTCCTTTGTGTCGTACTCCCCGGACTCTTAATCTCCATAGGTTTAAAAACATTCAAATGCGTGATATTTTTGTGGAACATTTATTCCAGGAGGTGGATTTTTGACTTTCTCCCGTTTAAAACTCTGAGTATTCGCATGTGGCATTATTGCAACCTTTCACAAATGCACATCCACAAACAAATAATTAATGTTTTGCTTCGTCGAACGAAATCTTAGTTGAAACTTCAAATCTTTTGGAACAAAGTTATTCTAATTATGCTAGGCATGTGAGGACTTGAGGGCGAAATCTTTCTATGTACACTTGCATAAATTAATAAGCAAATGTAGGAACACATCATTTATGAATCTCCGTTGAAGCAAAAGTGAAACCTTGTTCAGTCAAGGGCGGCACGATATTTAAAATTCAATACCGACAACGATATTGAAAATAATACTGCGATATATCACTATATTGGGGGGAAACCACATTAAATTCATATCCATCACTTTATGTTCATAGGTTGGTCTTTCACTTTAGTACGTCCTTTGACGTACCAAACTGACAAATCAAATTATTGCCTTAAGTCTGTGTTTGGGACGCCAGGTTGTGATCAACAACTTTACTGTTTAATACAACAACTCGGACCGAAATTCTGTTAAATATAAACTCAGGAATAGATGAAGGATTACATCCTTATCGCTTAAGGGTATTCTTTTATTTCAGATTTCACTCACACCAATTATTCTCGTAGACATAACAAAGCTTTAATTTTTATATATTTTTTCAATGTAGATTTTCACTTTTTACGCACATTTGTATTTTTTTAAATGAGTTTCGTTCGAACAACATAGGTAAAATCAACGTCGGTTTTCACGGCAAATCGGCATTTTTTATGACTGACGATATCTATCCGGTTCGACTATTAATACCGGTATTAGTGATTTATCGAAATACCGTGCAGCCTCAATTCAATCGTGTTCTCAATACAAGTGAGCATATTTTATGAACTAATTATACCGACCAGAATTATAATTCAATATTAGTTGTTAGTTTGCACAGAAGCTTTTCCAAATTGTATTCAGTCAGGGTCATATTAATACCAAGAATCAAATTGAATGCGTCGGCTTTAATGGAATTATTTCATTTCCTAGTCGTCCTGTATTTTATTACAACACATTTCTTGAAACGTTTCGAGTTCTTCTGTTTGTTTTGTTTTTCATCATGCCAAGTTACCAAAGTCATCGAATTCACGAATATCGTGGTTATGGTCATGTACTTTGTAAACCATTACAGTCTGTTTCTTTTTTCTTTTCTCTTTTTTGTGTGTGTGTGGGGAGGGGGGGGGGTGTTACTCAATAATCTTACACTTTTACATGCGAAATGTATGGGGCTTGGGAAGTGACACACTTCACTCTTATTCTTTTCGTTTCAATGAACTAATATTTCGTTTTAATGAAACATTTTGTTATAACCAAATAATATTTAGAAATAACGAAATAATATTTCGTTTTATTTGAAGTAATTATTTCGAAATAACGAAATAATATTTCGTTTTAACGAGATAAGATTTCGAAATAACGAAAGAATATTTCGTTTTTAACCCTTTACCTAACATGAAAAGCAGACGACACTTGCAAAAAAAATTCTTGAATAACAATTTTTTTTCATTTTTTGTCTCAAAAACATAGGTTATGACCCCTCGTTGGAACGAGCTCGACGAGCTCGTTCCAACGAGGTGTCATAACCTATGTTTTTGAGACAAAAAAAATGAAAAAATAATGAAAATTAATTGGAGATTTTTGAGAATAAGGCTGGCCGGTTTTGGCCGTTACGTTGGGTAAAGGGTTAATGAAATAAGTAATTGAAACAACGAAATGATATCAAATACCAAATAAAATCTGTAGCGGTAAGCAGGACCAGATTACACTTCCCTGCTACGTTTTGATTGCAGATTCTGCTTTCTTAGCTTAGTAACACGGTTACGTATTCAAGCAAAATATGAATTTTACTCATTAAAATTAATGACTTCACTATATTGTGGAATACATTTAGTCGTATTCACTTGAAACACTCATCAATCAATTTATGTTATAATCTTTCTGTTTTTCGCGACATGTGTATGGAGGAATATTCCCAGTGTTTTTTCATGCCATTCCGTGTATCAGAGCGTTGTTTATCGGTACAGAAAAAAATGAAGTGGCAGAGTGTTCAAGCCCCCCCCCCCCCCCTAACCACCACCACCACCACCACATGTCTTATCGCCTCTAAAACCATTCTGATTGCAGGCCCAATGCCGATAGACTAAAAATGGCCGAGAAAAGTAGTAATGGAAAGCAGAGAACGACATTATAAGATGCATGGGAGTACGGGCTATGGGTGTTCGGGGCAACGACGTCGGGAAAAATCAATTTTTTCGGGCAGTTTTCATAATTTTGGGGGACATGCTTGAATGACCTACCTGTGGTGTCAAAACTCCACTTCATTGTCTTTTAATAATGGATACTGTCCTATAAGACCAAAGTTGGAACTAAAGTCCTCTATATAATTTTTTTTTGGCGTGGTACTTCTCACAGGACGTGCCGCACCAAACAATTTTATTACGGACTTTAGGTGCTAGTTTGGAGCACAGTCTTATCAGGGTGACAATGCATCTCATGACTTTGGATACACAGGCGTAACAGTCTATTCAGAAATATTTCCCGGGAGAGCATGTTCCCATGATGTTGTTGGTGCACGCGGGTGGGGGTGGGGAGAGCGACCCGCCGCCTATAAACATCTCTGTCGGAAATTTTCACATTCGGTCGAAACATTATTGCTGAATTTGTATGAATCGAAAGCAAACAGCTTCAGATTTTGAAATGGCAAACATTATATTGTTAACGTTATTGACTAAAATCAGCACATGGACAAGTCACAACTGAGGCACCCGAAGGCTCTATAAATGTTCTCAGAGCCTCTGATTTAACACAGTTTCTCTGGGAAGGCCCAACCCCGCACCAAAGGGAGAGAGACACACCCCCTACCATACACTCCCCACCTCGGAGTTGGAAACCTCGGGGGGTGCCTTCAACACACACAAGACCGTCCGTCCCACCCTTCCCCAATGTCGAATTTTTAAATACGGCTGGATTCTGGACTGTGGGAGAGGACCGCCAGCCCTCGATCACCCACCTTGGTTCCACGTACCTCAGTGATGCCTACAACATCACTTTACGGGCGAAATCTTCCAACTCCTTCTAAAAAATGCTCGGACGGCTATGATAAATTGACATTCCCATAATGTTTGGAAAAAAAATCAGAACGGTTGTTTAAACGACACAGTTCCCCTGAGTCTGATTGCTCACAAAAACTTGTCTATCTCCAATAATGGAAGTGAATAATTATTAATGGGGAAACATCGACTGAACATTGCATTTTCTGACATGAGTAGTATGTCTCGTATGTTTGAGGTCCTAGTTGGATGACCTCGGTGGATGCCCTCGGAAGTGGCGTCATGTCACGTGACCCTGTGGCACCATGTTGTGTTGTCATGGTAACCAACGTGAGCGGCCATGTTGTGACGTCATCCCCATAGTGATACGTGGTGTGAGTGCGCATGCGCAGCGGGTGTTGTTAGGGTGATACGTGCTTCCGTTGTGCATTTTGTATACTGGAGGCCGTCATCTTGGTTTCTATGGTAGCATGTGGTTGCTATGTGACCTAAAACCTTCTTATAGGATAGGGGTATGTTCGGAGGGTGTGTTCGATTGAATCTGAGTATCAAGAATTACCACAAACAACCCGACAAATTTTACTATTTCGAATTCTTTCAGAATTCTCTGCTTCTGTCTATGTATACAATAGTTTTAGTCTACCTGACCATGTTCCATTGTCCTGGAGTATACTCCCAGTATGGTAGAAGAGCCTATCAACTGGAACAGTCTACCTTATTGTTACTATATTTAGCTATTCCGGTATGTTCTTGTTAGTTTTGACCATATTCCGAATACTCTTGTTGTTTCATTTATATAAATTATAACTAACCAATCAGATTGATTGATTTCTCATAATCTGTATGCAGAGTTATCTCCCCTTATTACAAAGAAGTCGTATCCGATTCTCATCACCTCTATATCCAATGGCCATATCCCCAGGCACCCCTTTTTGTGAAACGTATCTGGTTATGGAATCCCTTTTTAGTCGTATGAGGCCATGAGGGCTATGTAAAAGCCCTCAATGAGGCCTCATTTTCTATCCCTCATAGCCTCAATTTCTTTTGAGGCCATGAGGGCTATGAGAAATCCCTCAATGAGGCCTCATTTACTACTACTCTTAACCTCATTTCAATATTTGAGGATACCTATGGCCTGGTATTGTATTATTTGAGGATACCTATCGAGGATACTTTCTGGAGAATCCCTTTTTTGTCGTATGAGGCCATGAGGGCTATGTAAAAGCCCTCAGTGAAGCCTCATTTACTATCCCACATAGCCTCATTTTCTTTTGAGGCCATGAGGACCATGAAAAAATCCCTCAATGAGGCCTCATTTACTACGACTCTTAGCCTCATTTCAATATTTGAGGATACCCATGGCCTGGTATTAGTACTGAAACGAATATTCGAATATTCGAATTAAAATAACAAACAACGCTTATTCGAATATTCGGACGTCCATGCTGTTTGTCCAAAGTCGCGGAGAATATCAAACAATCATTCATACTTCGCCCCGTGATCATCCTCAAAGGAAGAAATCGATAACAAATTATCAGGCAGGTGGAAATAATTCCCTTTCATCTGAAATATGCAATGCATGTGTCCCTGATATGTGTTGTTGAATTATAAACCAACGCATTGAATCACAATCTCACACAAATCAGACTTGCGTTACTAACTTTGTATCCGTGTGCCGACAGTCGAGTGCTGTTTTTTTTCGGTGTGAGCAGAATTGAACACCTGTATGCCTGGTGTAACTTTCTCTTTGATGAAGAGCTTTTAGTTGCAGATTATAACACTGAAACATCCCTCAGTGTGAGTAATGCTGCTTCCAGAAAAAATTGACTATCAATGGTACTTCACCAAAATGTTTATGAAAACCAATAAATTATGGTCTGTTTTTATTAAACTGCTTAAAACTTTGAACGTACATGTATGTCATAAAAAAACTTATTTTGAAATCTAACATTAAAATTTGTTTTCCACTGGTGACTGTGTATGAAGGGTTGTTGGTCAATGGTGCAAAAAATATTTTCTTACCACACTCTTCTCATGACTTGAAATGTACTCCCTCCAGATATCCCCATTGCATGGAATAGATAAACATCGAACTGTTTGTGCCATTTATCTCATCAGTGAATAGAAAATTAGGAGTACATCATCATCACGGGATCACATCAAACTCAAGCCACTCAAGGAAAGAGGCTTTTTTTCATTTAAATATGCCTAATTAGAAACCCAATGGAGAATTTTTGACTAATGTAAATAAATCGGCCCCCACTTCGAATGCGCGCCCGTGGGAACGAATCGCACACGCGAATTTTGTTTTAGGTGCACGGCATACCAAGCACCAGTGTTTTCTAAACGGCAAGGCATGCAGTGTGATCAGTACTGCTTTCAACGTTTTTCTTTCATATATAATGGTCATGATAGTTTCTGGTGTTATTTCATCGAATATTCGAATACGAATCAAAAATAGTCCGCGAATATTCGAATACAAAAATTTGGTATTCGTTTCAGCGCTACCTGGTATTGTATTATTTGAGGATACCTATCGAGGATACTTTCTGGAGAATCCCTTTTTTTGTCGTATGAGGCCATGAGGGCTATGTAAAAGCCCTCAATGAGGTCACCTGACATGACGTCACTTCCGAGGCCATCCAACAAGGTCCTCAAACATACGAGACATACAACTGACATGTTTGCATCCTCTAACACCCCATGTAACAACTTATTTATTTCGTTTTAACGAAATAAATATTTCATTTCAACGAATCTATAAGTTTGAAAATTGACCCCGTTAGGAGGCCCTTCGAGAGAAACACTGGACCTTTGTTTAAGCTATTTGCCATGTACAAACGCGAAAGCCTTTAACCCCAGTATGTGATATATTTATGCAATATCACAGGCCACCAAACATCACACAAGTGAGCTTGAACTCTAATCTAATTTAAAAAAAAGTCCATACGTTTCCGTTTATATAACTAAATTTCTATGAGACAGTTGACGCAGTGCAGATTTTTAGTATTCAGCCTTGATGTGCAAAACCGAAGTTGTTCAAGAAATGTTAATCGAGTTATTCATTGCTAATAGTCGCGTCAGACGGGGATACGGATGGCCTTGCGGATGGAGATACGTATAATAAATCTCGACCCCCTCCGAACCGTGAAAATACCACGTATTTGGGGAAAATAGGCATATAATACGGATGAGATACGGATGGTCTGCGGATAAATACGGATAGATACGGATGTATGCGTGTCACTCTGCGGCCATACCTAAAACCTGCGGCAGGAGATACGGATAGATACGCATAGATAATCATAGATACGGATGAGATACGGATCAATACGGATAGATACACTGCGATGCGCATGTCAAACAGGAAATGCTTCTTGCGCCGACGTGCGCACATCCGCATTAAGATCGCGATTTTTGGACAGCAAATCAGTTCCAATTTGAGATTCCACAAGAGGTCAACCTTTTACCTTTGTTATTGTGGTATCAAACCTCGCGTTGGTAGACTCCCTTTTCCATCGTATTTATCCGTATCTGATGCGGATGAGATACGTATTAATACGGATCAATACGGATTAATACGGATTTTGTGCGGATTGGCCATCCGCATACGGATGAAAAAAAGTTTTGTAATTTTCAAAACTTTTTTCATATTGTGCGCTTCGTGATACGTTTTTACACGGATTGATACGGATGATACGGATGTCTGCGGTCAGATACGTATGTCTGCGGATAGATACGGATGGTCATCCGTATCTATCCGTATCAACCGTATTTCCCCGTCTAGCGCGCTTTTAATGAAGTTATCTTTCAGTTTCGGCGCAAGTCAATACCGTAATACAAAATAGGTGGAATCTCACCAGGACTAGCGTTTCTCTGCCACCTCACCATATGGCGTATACACATACATGTAGCACACATATGGAAGGCGGTCAGCAATTTACACACTCTATCTCGTACGAATTCCTCATCATATTACATTCAGGAGCCATATCGATTTTGAGGACATGTGAATAATGTATTTGATCCATAGTTTCCCTAATGCCACACTGAGGAGATATATGACAGTTATATTTCATTCTAACTTGTCCCAGTGCTGTTCCTTACAAGAGTGCCTCACATCATGTTTAGTCGAATATTATCTGGTGGTTGTACGGGAACACAAATCCTCCACACAATCGAACGTGTTGACTGAATGTATGCACACTTGCAAACGTGCCAGAAACCACAGGACGTAACCCAATCGTCAACAGCGCCAAGAGAAAAGGGAGAGTGTGTTTGAGCAAATTGTTCTCACCAAAATATATGTGTTCCCAACTCTAAGCTTCAAAAGCTTAGGAGTTGTTTGCGCTGCCAATGCACATCTAATTGCTTCCCACATTCCACCCCGACCTGCCCCAACCGACAATGATATATCAAATAGAACGGATAGCTTCAAATAAATTTCAAATCATTCACATAGAGGCGAGCTGGAGACAAGAACAAAAACATTTTTTTGGGGGGTGGGTGGGTGGGGGTTGGGAGGGGTGAGTTATGTGAGTATGGTTGCCATCTTCATGGAGAAATTGTTCGAAAACGCACCACATCGGCGCGTTGTTGTCAATTCTGGAATTTATTCGAAGCGCATCAAATACTTGCAGGGTTGTGTTTTCACTACAAAGTTCGGTTGACACGAGTTGGAGATAAGTGACCCTGAAACTATTTCTCTTCGTGTGGTCCGGTCTTAGGCCTGAAATAGTCGACGGATTTTTGACGCGGCGAATCTAATTGTATTAAATCCGTCGCTGATGTGACAGAGAAGTTTTGAAATATATAGACGCATCACCGTCGCGTCGAATCTAAAGAATCAGCCAATCGTGGTCGACCGGCATACTTTCGGTTCCTTCGGTCATTTTGTTTTTGCACCTAGGGCGCGTTTATTTATTTATTTATTTATTTTTTATTTATTCATTCATTCATTCATTCATTCATTCATTCATTCATTCATTCATTCATTCATTTATTCATTCATTCATTCAATCATTCAATCATTCATTCATTCATTCATTCGTTCATTTAGGGGCACATCGACACTTTTGAAAGCCAGTGTCGGACAGTTTTACGAGTGAGGCCGGAAAACCCGGAGAAACACTGATCGGAGCGTGTAACTATCAGAGCTACTACCTCGCCACACGCAGGGTTAGCAATGGTTGAAGGCTTATGTACCCCATGATCCAGTGGAACCTGGATCCCCCCAACAAAAAATCTAGATATTTATACTTGTAAAATGTTTGAGTGGAGGGGGTGCGTTATAGCAAATTTATACGTGAATAGCAGGGAAAGTCAAATTAGCATCTGAATTTCCAAATATCTCTGCCTTCTGTTGAACACAGTTTCACTTATATATCACCTCGATTCTCACAATAAAATATCAAAACACGGATGCTTCGTACGGCTGTGGAAAATGATTCCTCCATAATTTATATCTTCCGTGGTTATCATTTTCTAATTCATCCGAAACTTCAAATGCTTCCAATTGTATTTGAGGTGCACTTTAGTTTGTACCCATGTGTGTTGTGTTTACAACCATACAGGGCTGAAATGGCGCTCCACCAAATAGTTCACCAGTTGGTTGCTATTTTGCCATGTTGTTGCAAGCAATCGATTACAATATTTTATAATTTATTCGGACTCTATTTGGTGGTGATGGAAGCGCGGTGGCTCAGTGGTAGACTGTTGGACTTCTATGCTAGAAGTCCCGAGTTCGATCCTTTCCGGGACGACCCGCGTTGTGTCCTTGGGCAAAGCACTTTATCCCGGCTGCCTATATGGGAGCACGATGACGCCGTGTGTTAAGGCGAACTTCTCGTCGATGGTTCACATGGCTGTAATCCTGCTTGAGCGAAGCTTGAACAGAGCTAGAATGTTGAGGAGCTGACAGTTGCTCGTCGATGCTTGGTGGTTCTCTCCGGGTACTCCTGCTTCCTCCACCCGTAAAACTGTCACGGTCACAATTAGCCATTGTGCATAAGTATGTGACCTTAAACACCAGTAAATAAATAAATAATTTGGTGATGATGTGTCCTAATTAATGTTGCCTTTCACACGGCTTTTGATTCATGTTCAGCACTAATATCCTTGCTAATAACACATTTTCCGTGCGATGACCAGTTTAGCCCTCACTTCCCTACCTAAAAACACAAAAAGTCATGTGCAATGGTACACATGCTTTAAACCGCATGCTTTTTAACCCTGGTTACCACGTTGGGGAGTTTGGTAGTTACTCGCCGATTGTTTGGTGGCTCTCTCCAGCCCCCCCCCCCCCCCCCCCCCCACCAATCGACTTGACACGACATGACACTGGCAACTGAATCTGTTGCAAAACCCCAATAAACAAACAACTGAATTCGATGTGAGCTTCAACAAACCAAGGGCCCGAATCAAATTTTGTGAATCAGGTTTAAAGAATCACACATAAGACGGGAACACATTAAAACCAGAGAGAGAGAGAGAAAGGCGAGGCTTTTCTGAACGAAAATATTTTGCTAACTTACGTTACCCGTAGCAACAACAATAGCCTACCACGGAACGTCGAAAGTTGAAATTATCAACTTAGTTTGCAGGCAAGTCTGATGCTGTTTGTTTAAAGCTGATTTTCGCACTCACCTATCAACTTCTTATTCAGTCATTTTGAAAAATTTATTTTCGTTTTCACTCATGCCTCAGTCATTTTGTAAAATCGCGGATCAAACCTTCGACCCGTAAACACTGAAATGACGTAAGATGGGTATTTCCAGCGACTGACGTGTGCTTTACTCATTACCATATGATTTGCATTCGGCTGATCGGTAGTGCTCGTTTGTTTCCGCACTTTGTATTAGATTCGACCCGTCAAAAATCTGTCGACCATTTCAAACACGTATTTCAGACGCATCAGCGACGGAGATTCGTCTCAGTTGGACGGAGATTCGTTGGTGATGCGTCTTAATCGCATCTAATTGAAATAGTTGACGCATCACCGACAAATTTAATCAATTTTTTGCTTTGGTATTTGATTCGACACGTCAAAAATCCGTCGACTATTTCAGGCCTTACTTGAGGCATTTCACACGAGCTAATCTTGCTTTTTAAGTTAAGTTCGGCCTGAAATAGTCGACGGATTTTTGACGCGCCGATTCTAATGTATTAAATCCGTCGCTGATGCGACACGGAGAAGTTTTGAAATATATAGACGCATCACCGTCGCGTCGAATCTAAAGGCCGTTTCACACGGACAGGACGATCTATCGCGCCGTAAAAACGCAGCGATTCTACGCGCAGATGGGCTGTTCAAATTGCACGGGGTGGACAATACACACGGAAGCGAATACACATTTTTAATCTCCATTTTGAAAATGGAGTTTGATGAAAATGAAATGAACTTCTTTTGTTGCTTTTACTACAAAAGCAAAAGAAGAAAAAAAACAGAAAACATTGGACATAGCCAAATTAACCAAAACAAGGGGTCTTTTGGAGAAAGACTGAGGCTTGATTCGGGTCGATTCAAGCAATACTTTCGAAGGACCACTACCCAATTCGACGATATGTCAGTCCCTCCATAACAAAGCAGGTCAGTAACACGAGGAAGACAATTTCTACTCAGCAACAGTTAGCCATTTGCTTGAGGTAAGAACACTTTCATTCAAGTAGAATGTCACGAATGGAGGATTCTCCATTTATCAGTTATCCGATTGGTCAATTGAAGATTTGTCGCCAGGCGATGACCAAAAATACACTTACAAAAATCGCTGCGCCAGTCGCTTCGCGAATCGACGCTCTGTCGCTTTATCGCTCTGTCGCATCGCGCGCTATCAGAACAGAATCAAGAAATTACTATAGTTTCTACTGAGCGCGTTTTTTGTCGTGTCGCATCCACAAATCGTGTCGCCGCCGTGTGAAACGGCCTTAACTGATCAGCCAATCGTGGTCGACCGGCATACTTTAGGTTCCGTAGGTCATTTTGTTTTTGAACCCAGGGCGCTACATTTATTTATTTATTTATTTATTTATTTATTTATTTATTTATTTATTTATTTATTTATTTATTTATTTATTTTCTGGGGCGCACCGACACTTTCGAAAGCCAGTGTCAGACAGTTTTAAGAGTGAGGCCGAAAAACCCAGAGAAACACTGATCGGATAGTTGCAATCTGGAGGAAGGCACATCCATCCCAACAGGTACTTTGGGTGAGGATGGAAATGTGCCGGGGTACACTTTCTGGAGAACATTTTCGGGAAAAGCGCTGGGTCGACTCATTTCTGGGAGTTGTTCAAGGTGTCCTATGTACCTCTCGTGTCTATTTTTAGGACAAAGCCAGGCCTTCAACTAGTTTAATGAATGGACCATGTCAAAAACCTCCCGTCGTTTTGTATCCAGGATCAACGACCCGTGGAAAGTGTCCACAGCTCTGGAGGGATATCTAGCGCGGATACCTGCATCACGAACTGACTGTTCAGATATCATTTGCAGTCCTGGAATTGCTGAATCGTAGAGGTTACTGTTGTTAAACCTTCACCCAAACGACGCAGCGGCATGAAGCGAGCCTGGGCAGCCGTTGTCTCGTGGTGTCGGCTGACCTGGACCAGTCACCTGTTGTACCTTGCGGTTGATGCTGCCACCAAAGTGGAGATGGTACAACGGTTATGTAGGAACTAGGCTCTAAAAAGGCAATAATCTCCGAGCTAAAAGCCAAGAAGCTATGTGATGGTCTACGAATTAGGAGTAAAATATCCGTATGTTCCCATGTGTTACAAGTAAAGTGCATCCATTTTGCTCTAGTACACAAGCACATGTCGGTACTTTTGGCATGTGCATATGTGTTGTATACGTTGTCTGGAAAATGCAGACTTGAACATAACCACATCTCAGAAAGACAATGGCACTGGGAGCCAAGCATAAGACTTAGACTGGAAGCCAAGTCGTCGGAATGGTAAAATTATGCGTGATAAAACTTAAAATAGTTTTAGTCGAGATCCACAACTAGACATATATTAACACTGAACTTGTGAGACACGAACACCAAGGTCCGTAGTGGTTTTATACAGTAGTGCAGTGATATGAGACTCTGGTAGTAGTAGGTGGTAGTCACTGATAGCAGTAGGGCTATCGGTTTGTCCTTCATCGATAATGATCTCTTCGATTCTGATCCACAAGCAGCAGTCCCAAAAGTAGCCACACCTCTCCAAGCAGTGGTCATCATGAGCTTCCAACCAGTGGCCACCGTACGAGTGATTGATAAATGTTTCCGAAATACCCTGAGGAGGGAGAAGTCACTCGAATCATGTGACGGTTCTAACAACTCTAAATCACATACGACTAATCGGACACTACACATCTGACATCAGGTAAGAAAGATTAATATGTTTGGACAGATGGTGCGTTGGGATAAGTTGAATGCAGCAAGCTGATTGCCTTGTTAATCTTGCTCGATCGATTTGATTGGTCAATTCTATCACATTGAGGCAGAGAGAACTGTCCATGACCATGCATTGCCAAGACACAACACAACACGGCAAGTGATTGGTAGATTGGTAGCCAGAACAGGGTCTCGAACAGGCAGGGTTCTATTGTTGATATATCGCCTAGGATATTTGTGGTGGTTGGCGGTTGTGTGTAAGCTAAAAGTGGAAATTTACCTAGCACCTGCTAGCCAAATGTATGCGAGAAAACACTAATTTAAAGATTTTGTATGCTCAGTTTCACCTGTGTCTGTCATTGATGGGATATTTCGGGTAATTTCCCTACAACCGAACACACTCAGAACACACCTCGAACTATTGCAAGCCTTCCGCCCCTATAGCAACACGTAACACAGCAGAAAACAATATATGACCCCAATCATCGAAAATGATCGATGGAAGTATGCTTCAAAATTACAACACGCACTGCATAGGCAGAGAAACTCCACCAATGCCAGGGTATATACTCACAACATTGCTGGTTATGCGCGATACCACAAAAATCCATGTGGCATATAGTATGCACCGCAACTATGGCGTCATCATTTCCTAGGTCAAAAGATGGATCAATAAGAATGGGGACGAAAGGACAATGACATATTACGTAGGTACATGCATTCCAACATGCTATGACCCACAGGACATCACCCCATTGTCAACAGCGGCAATACAAAAAGTAAATTTTAAGATTTTGAAATTATTTAGTTTCGGACAATTATAATAGAGTTGGCAAAATTCATGAGTCGTTTGCGCCCAGGAATTGCTCCTTAGTATTAAATTAGCATTTGACATTCACAATTAACATGTACAAGAAAGATTGTCCAAGCATTGTTGGCGACTTATAACGAAAACACAGATTTGGTTATTCGGGGCAGATTAAGTTGTCTTTAGAGAGTCCAGGAGAACCAGGAAACCATGCACATGATATGAGAACCGAAACGCCTATGACTATTTGGATGCTAGCCTCCGAAAAGGGAAACATCTAGGAGCTAAGAGAAAAGAAGCTATGTGATGGTCTAAGAGTTGGGTGTAAAACATCCGTATGTGCCTGTGTACTGCAAGCAGCGTGCGTCCATTGTGCACTGGGACACAAGCGCATCTCGCCACTTTTGGCATGTGCCGATGCGGTGTATATGTTGTGTGCAAAATGCGAACTTGCCCACAACTTGCTCATAACCACATCTCAGAAAGACAATAGTCCTGGTAGCCAAGCAGGTTGAATCGTGGGTGGTAAGAATGAGAGTCGTCGTTGTGGAAGTCAACTGCAGAACAGGTAGTGATAGTGAACCTGTGAGGCACGGACAGTAAGATGCGCAGTAGTTATGGTAGGCAGTAGAAGGATAAAAAATAAACGTGGGATCTAGTATGGTACAGTTAAAAAAATAGGCACAGGACTGGTGTATCAGGTCAACAAACAACACGGTAGACACATATGCACTTAAAACGTATATGAAGGGCGGCCAGAAATTTATACAAAATGTCATAGGAAGTCCCCGTAATGCTACATTCAGGAGACATATACATTTCATGCACCCTCACAAGTCCTCCTAAAGTCTAATTATGGGAACATATCAATTACGTATTTCAGCAAAACTTAATGATATATGAAAGGTGGCCAGAAATTTACACAATATCTCATACGTTTTATTCATAAGACAAATATATTTTAAATATATTGCGAAGTCCTCCTAATATTTAATTACGGGAACATATCAATCACGTGTTTAAGCAAAAGTCCCCCTAATGTCACATTAAGGAGACATAATAAAAGTGTTAACCAATTTCTTCTCGCGTTGTTGCTTGTTACTTCCAAGCGTTCGTCAGAATATGATCATCACTGGTCGTATCATACTGTGTTTTACGGTTTAGTTGGTTGAACTGATTTCGAAAGACGACTTTGCTTTCACAATAATCGAATATATCCTGTACAAAAAATAACCGTAGAAAATAAATTCCTATTAATCAGTTCACGTGGTGAATAAATAAAGGCGGCATCTTGTATGGGCCAGTTTTTTCAATCAAAATGAAAGTAGTAGCGGTCCAGATACAAACAACTTGTTAGACACAAATGCACTTTCAACGTTTTTCGAGGGCGACCTGCAATATCTCATACGAAGTCCTCCTAATGTTACATTTAGGAAACATATACATTGGATATATCGTCACAAGCCCTCATAATGTTTAATTAAGGGAACATGTCAATTAGGCATCTCACCAAAAGTTAATAATGCATGAAATTTACACTCTATCTCATAGAAAATCCTCAAAATGCTCTATTCAGAAGACATACCTATGTGCAATGTATTGAGAACTCCTTCTAGTGTCTAACTATATGAACATGTCACATTAAGGAGACATATGGAAGTGATATCCCGTTCATCTCGTTTTGTTGTTTGTTCTTTTCAAGCGTTCGTCAGAATATGATCATGATTAGTCATATTCTATCGTTCTTTAAGGTTCAGTGTTGGTTGATCTGATTTCGAAATTCGATTTTGTTTTCACAAGAAAGGAGTATATCCAAAGTGCAAAAACAACGCACAAAATAAATATGTCCATTAACCTGTTCACATGACGAACAGATATCTGGGATTCAATCTTAATTTGTTAAAGGACGGGTGCCTGGGCATGTTTGACGGGAAAAACACTTATAACAAACCAGAAATAGAGTTTCTTATTCATGGTTGATTAAGTTAGGATTGAAGTATCTTCTCGACCCAACAATGTGGACATTTGACGGCACGGCAACACAATACTCAAGCATAAATGTGGAATCTTGGTATGGGTCAGTTTTATGTCCCACCAGATGAAAATAGTTACCGGCCTACTCTATCAATTCGATAAAAAAAACGTAGACACATGTGCACTAACAACATATATGAAGGGCAATCAGTAATTTACACAATATATCATACAAAATGCCCCTAATGTTACATTAAGGAGACATATACATTTCATATATCGTCACAAGTCCTCCTAATGTCTAACTACGAGGACCTATGAAATGCGTATTTCACCAAAATTTAATAATATATGAAAGGCGGTCATCAATGTACACAATATCTCATACTTTTTATTCATAAGTCACCTATATTTCAAATATATTGTGAAGTCCTCCTAATATCTTAATACGAGAACATATCAGTCACGTGTGTCACCAAACGTCTCCCTAATGTCACATTAAGGAGACATATAGAAGTGATAATCCATGGGACGAAAGGGGCAAGCCCCACGCCGTCACTGCGCGCCTTCGGCGCGTGAAACCATTCTTCTTCTATCTCGATTTGTTGCTTGTTCCTTTCAAGTGTTCGTCAGAATATGATCCTGACTGATCGTATCTTATAGTATCACATCGTGTTTTGCCGGTTGGTATTGGTTGAACTGATTTCAAAACACAGATTTTGTT
Source organism: Pictodentalium vernedei (assembly GCA_031216915.1). Classification (NCBI taxonomy): domain Eukaryota; kingdom Metazoa; phylum Mollusca; class Scaphopoda; order Dentaliida; family Dentaliidae; genus Pictodentalium; species Pictodentalium vernedei. Next base: position 145,163,868 of record CM062289.1, on the reverse strand, counting down.
TTCACAAGAAATGGGTGTATCCGAAGTTTAAAAAAACGATCAAAATAAAGTTAAGTCCCATTAACCCGTTCACGTGGCGAACAGACATTTTGGTTTCAATATTGACCAAAAGGATGGATATGTAACTGTCTGTCAACACAGTTATACAAAAGTAAAGCCAGGATCTCGCATGGGTCAGCTTTCATGTCACTCCAGATGAAAATAGTAACGAGCCAGCTGTATCAATTCAAAAAACAATTCATTGGACGCATATTCACTTACAACCTATGTGAAGGGCGGCCAGCAATTTATACAATATCTCATAGGAAGTCCACCTAATGTTACATTCAGAAGACATATACATTTCATGCATCCTCACACATCCTCCTTAAGTCTAATTATGGGACATATCAATTACTTATTTCACCAAAACTTAATGATATATGAAAGGCCGCCAACAATTTACACAATATCTCATACGTTTTATTCATAAGACACATATATTTCAAATATATTGTGAAGTCCTCCTAATATCTAATTGCGGGAGCATATCAATCACGTGTTTAAGCAAAAGTCTCCCAAATGTCACATTAAGGAGACATAATAAAAGTGCTAAGTGTGCGTGAGTAGTTGAGTTGGTTTGAATGCGGACAAACTTACTGTTGATCCGTAATCCTTCAGGACACTGCCAAAATCTTCCCAAATGGAACACGGAGAAAACGTTTTTAAGTTTCTTTATGTTGTCTCCAAAATCATAACTTATGACTAACATAAAAACGTTGTTATGCACAATGTATTGTAATTCATCAGTTCAATTTGACCTCGTTGTTCTTTCTGAACCCGTAATTTGATTGGCTGAGAGCTCTAATTGCCGGAAGCGGGTCAATTAGAACATGTCTGTATCCATGATACGCGCGAGCAACGGCACTAAACCGCTCCTATCATAGGTCGAACACACCCCGGATTTGTTTTCTATGGCAACGGTTGTTGAGATAAATATTGATCACCCACCATCTTGATTACGTGTCACGTATTCTGAATTTTCCTTCCAAATATTTGTTACTTTCCAGAGTGATATTTTATCTCATGATTCGTAGAATGTCACAAACACAACAGTAAACACTTTGGGTTGGCTTTTGAAGTAAACCATCGCACCGCAGATCGATTAACGTAACTTAAAATGCAGTATTTTAGATTGCGGCATATGCCACGTTTATGATGTGTATCGCGCGTAGAAACACAATCGGTGAAAGATTCATTCAATTTGACATCACAAACTGTGGTTTTTTGATCAACAAATGGAACAGATTTTCAATTTCAAAACAACTTCTTATTTCTTCTGTCACTTAACTTCGTCACACCTTAGAATACAACTGAATGATCGCCCTTCTCTCTTAGAAACTATTATGCCTCCCGAGTTACGAATTGAACAAACCCTGTAAATTCGATCATGGAAAATATACCGAGATCGAAAATGCCATTTTTTATTATTTTTCTGCAAATAAAATGGGTTTGGAGAAATTTGTCACTTCCAATGATGACAGGAATTACAATGGATATAAACGTCTCTTGTTTCGTTGGACATTCGGTAATTTGACTGTGGAAAACTATTTGTTAACTCGCCTCTTCGGCAAAACGAATGGTTTTCCATACTCAACTTCCGGAATGTCTAACAAAACAAGAGACGTTTATATCCTAATTCGAATTGACTTTTGACCCTCATTTCGTCTGTTGGAAGGATTTTTTAGACGGCAGCATAGAGAAATAATTGTGCTGACGACTCGGAGTGACTAATAAGTGTGACATTACCGTAAGATTTAAAAATTTGCGTTTACGTATCGTATGAGAAACGTACATCGTGACTAGTTGTACAAGAAAGACTACCATTGGCTAACCCTTTCCCTACACGTTACAAAAGGCAACGCTGAAAATTTTCATCATTGTAAGAGATTCACGGGAAAGTTACCTCCCCTTAATTTTCTAAAACAGACAGTAAATTTAAGGTTATGAGAATTTCATATAAAAATGGAAATTTCGAAATGCCAGTAATGTTGTACCATCGATGTGCGCATGATCTCTCGAACTTCAGACATATTCCCGAAGAAAAGTATAAAAATACAGATGCTGGCCTTTTTACAGTATTTTTCCCAATCAGTTTGAACGATTGACTATTATTCTGTTGAAACCTATTTAAAACAAGAAAACGGCGCTTTCATCATATTTTTATGATCTGTAACTCTCATTTTGTTTGTTATGTCAACAGTGTGCACATCATGACATATAAAACAGACCCTGTCCTTTCCATTAATATAAACGTCTGAGAGGTAAGATTTTCTAAATCTTATTCCTGCAAATTACTGTAACCACACATTCGCTAAAAAAAGAGACAAAGTGGACATTTATTTGATAGTGGTTGATAGATATTACTTAATGGCAGATTATCTGTGAAGTAGCTGGTTATGAGAGCCTAAATAAGTGAACACGTGACCAGGAAAATTTGACACCCAAAGTTGTGAGTAGGATTAAGTAGGTCGGATTGGCTGATTGGTTCAATATCAGTTGGCTTTGAAACCATTAATTAAAAGTTTGTTTTGTCTGCTTTAGGAAAGATTAAAAGTTTTGTTTGTAATTGTGTGCCGTAATGTTTGAGAATCTCTCAAAAATATGAAGTATGGGAAAAAAAGTGTTAAGGTCATTCAGTGCAAGACCATTCGGTAGTAGTGGAAATTCGAAATTTAAACTGGATTGAGATATGGCAACATTTATATTTTTCCTGTTTAATATTTCCAAGAGATGATGTACTTAGTGGATGTGTAGGTATTTTATTTTCAAAACAACTTGGTTTGGTGTACAGAGAGTGAAAGGTTAGCACGGCAGCCAATGGGATTTTTTAGGCTTTTTTAATCAGTTGCTTCGAGTTAGCTTCCCATAAAAGCCAAGTTTCTTTTTTGTAACCTTTAATGAACGAAAACAACAGACAACTCTCAGAGCTGTCTCTTGTTTTCGTTTATTAAAAGTAACAAAAGGAAATTTTCCTTTATTTTATACTGATTTCTCAACATTCACTTGCTTCTTAATTGCACCTTCCTCGTCCGTCAAATAATTTCAAGGGAGATAACTTTATCAAAAGTTGATTTTCGTGACGTATTATAAGTTACGATATAAATCAGGGATGGACAATTTCTAAAACAATTGAACCAATATACATTACCCACTTGCCTCATTTATTTATTGGTCACATATTTCTGCACAATGGCTAATTGTGACCGCAACATGTAGATAAAGTCAAGTTTGATCAATCTTTTATACCCATGTTGCCCATGTTAGAAGACTTCCGCCAAAAGAAATGGTGACTGGGTCTTATTTTACCAGTAAAACAGAGCTTGTTGTCCACAGTAAACAAGCACTGCTTCACTTCCCGGGGTTCCACATGGGTCCTGTTTTGACTCAAAAACAACTTATGACCTCTAGTGGCGCGAGTTCAACCTGCAGGTTCCAGTGATGAGTCACGTGGTATGTTTTGGAGGCGAAGATTGGCAAAATAAGAAAGTTTGTGAATTTGACTGTGATGTGAAGTACAGGGTTAAATCGAGATCAGTGGACACGGTAAAATACAGAGCCACCTATGAATAGTTGACGCAATGATTTGTTGTGATATTACAAACAATATAGAGGATACCTATGGTTTTTGAGTGGCTGTCATAATTATTTCATGATTGACTATCGAGTGAAAATTTATATTTCGCGTAGTCACCAATATAATAATTATGACAGACACTCAAAAAATCATAGGCATTCTTTTAATTAATAAATCTGAAACATAATTTCACGTTTCAATCCGAGGTTAATAATAGAAAGTAATTGCTTCGAAAGCGACAAACATTTCTGTTTAAAAGCCTTCAGTGGAAAGCCAACTAACCGCTTCCAGAGAAGATATTAGTGGACCGCGAAACAAGATAGTTCTCTTATCTTTTGACTGAAAGTGACACGGAAATGCTAATGGATATTGCTTTAATACCACAAATAACAATAGCCATTCACCATTAAATAGTAAACATCTCTCAATTTCATAACAATTTTTGTCGTGTTCGTTGATATTATTTTCACTGTGTTTGACCGGTTACATCAACAGTGAAATACGATTTTAAAATAACGTGATCGTATGTCTTGTGTCGGTCGAGAATACAACGTTCCCGTCTTCGCTATTTCCTGGTATTTTGCCGGAAGCGTATAATAAAATTATATTTGTCAAATTTTATGGACTTCGCATTCTGTTGGATTCGCCGTTGCCCTCGTTCTACAGCAATACTGAATTGCAAACTGCACGACTTGTTGAAATTGTAAGATGAAAAGAAATAATATTAGTTACACAGTTTGTTGGTGGCCTAATATGGTACATATGGTGTCAGTTAATTTCACATTGGACGAGAGCAAAGCTCGAGTCCAATATGGAATTAACTGACACGACACCATATTAGGCCACCAACAAACTGTGTAACGAATATATCTTACCGACTGCTGCATCGATGCACAGAACTAATAACAACAGCGAACAAAATTAAATGAGAGAATTCTCACAATGTGTTCACGTGTCTTTGCCTTGTTACAATTTATGGGAGAGTGCCTACAGGCACTCTCCCATAAATTGTAACAAGGCAAATTCATACATACCAAACAGTTTCATTTCGAAGGTAACATGACACACAGCCACAGAATATGAAGCCTTTTAAGTTACCTAACCTGCACTTCAGACCAAATATGGGCTTCCAACACTCTTTTAACTCGAAGCGTGTATCGGCTACCGCCATTTTGAAAAATCAATGAACAAAGGGGAGATTACCCATAACTGTCAGCGTATATTGATGTTGACAGGCAGTATATGGTTTTATATGCAGCCTGCATGTGACGTCTTTGAACCAATGAAATTCCCAGATACTTGTAGGAGGTAAGATATTGTGGATTAAGAAATAGGCATGTAGCATTCATAAGAGTGTATAGTTAGGGTTCTACGAATCGCAGATTTTCGATTTGAATCGAATCTCGAAACGAATCACTTTCATTATTAGAAATCGAATCGAACATCGAATCGAATCAGTGACGTCATGAAGATGACAGATGAAGGTTGGAGTGTTATAAACCTGATTTGTTCCGACTGTGATGTCTCAAATCGGGACTGACAAAATAATGCAACTACATTATCAAGGCATGCCTTCGCAGAAGGCATGCCTTGATGATGTAGCTGGAATATTACCCTGTTAGGATTATAGTTCATCGTCGACATTGCTTGGAAACATTAAATTTGCATTTAACAGTGGAAGGGACTAGTGATATTGAAAGTAGCAAAGTTGGTGGCACAAGTGTAGATGTTATTGATGTTAAAGTAGATGATGTTACACTTAGTATTTAACTTCAACATTATTTTTGTACGATTTCCATCCGAACAATACCTTTAGTTTAAACAGTAGTTATTGAAAATATCTGTATACATACATACATCATTTTATACAAAACAAAAATAAAACAACATAATTGTCGATACATGGAACTTGGTGGGCAGTATAAAGTGAATATGATAAACCCTATAGTGAAGGGATTCGACAGAAAGCATAGTGCTTATTTTAGTCGTCTCCCTAATGTCTCTAAATTGCAAAAGAAAGATGATATTAATGTTAGTAAACGAGTACTAGATATTGCTCAAAACTTATGTGTCTCCAAATTACAAAAGAAAGATGCTATTAGTAAACGAATACTAGATATTGCTCAAAACTTATGTTGATAGAAATAAGGCATATAGAAAGTAGAAAAGAAAAAAAGAAGTAAAAGAGGAAACAGAATAATAATATAGACAAGAAAAATGAGAAGGACAAGGGAAGAAGAAGGGAAGAAGTGGAAGGAAGAAAAGAGAAGAGAAGCCAACTTGGCGACAAACGCAGCTCTATACCTAAATTGTAGAAGAACTGAGAGCGGGTCACAGTCAATTACAGCACGAGTCAAAACAAGTCAGAGAGCAACAATACGTTTTGTGCGACGATGAAGCTGAATGTATTCCTATGAAAAAGTTTCAAGAGGAAACGAATCGGGCAGCCGATTTTGAATCGAACCGAACATCAACTTAAGTTTCGAAATCGAATCGAATCGAATCTCGAAGCTTCGTGTGGCCATATGTACAGTGTGTAAGAATCTTATTTTGATTTGTCAGTTGCCAGTGCTTTTTACCCCTCGTCTTACTCATGCTATCGCAGAAGGAAAGAACTTGAGCCTGCGCCTCTCGTTCTCTCCTTCCGCGATGACAGTCGCGCGGTATTGACGAACACATTCACACATCGTGACGTTCTATATATTTATATTTCCTTGTCAGCACCTTTATCCCCTGTCACCCGACCAATGTTGATCTGAGGACGAAGGGTGAAAGTTACTCGAAACTGTTATCATTATAGTAAGCTCATATGCATAGAAAAAGAAACAAGAACAGTGACAAATAAGTATTTTATATATCTTACTTCATTACAGCTCATTCCAGTATTATGAACCTTTCAGGTCACTAGTCAAATTCCGTAAAAACATCGACGCAGTTATTAATGGGTTGTTAAGGAATTATTACCAAACCAATTCCTAAATACCAACTACCACTAGACCAATTACCGAAAGACCAACTCGAACAATACCAATTCCTGCTAGACCAAGAATTACCAGTAGACCAACTAAAATTTTTTAAAGATATTTTTTCATAATTGCCTAGGTATTCATATGCTAGGTTTCTAGAACCATGGTCTGCTTTGTAATCAAGATGAAACTTTGTGTTCTTGGATTTAAATTTAGAGGTGAAATGCTGTTTTTTTTTCAACCCAGCACTTCATCTCTAAAATTAAAGCCATGAACACTGTTGGATTTCCCTATAAGAAGAACCTTTCCAACTGTGAATTACACGATAGCACCTTATTCAGCCGAATGAAAGACATTCAAAAAGAACTTCATGATATGAGTTGTAATATTTGAATTCAAAACAACAGACTTTCTGTACCAGGCGAAATATTTGTGCTCTGTGAATTTATTTATTTATTTGTGTTCAATATCACATATTTCTGCACAATTGCTAATCGTGACTGCGGCATGGATATACAGTCAAGTCCAGACAATCGTTCATACCTATGTTGAGCATTTTAGAGAACTTCCACCCCAGGCATTGGCGACCGTGTTTTGTTTTACAAGTACAACAGAGCTTGTTTACCACAGAAACCAAGCACTGCTTCCCTTCCCGGGCCCCCAAAGGGAATGTTCTGTGAAGTAACCCACAAATGACAATGACATGATATCCTACTTTGTTTCTTGTTTGTTAATCTAAATACATTTGATTTCAATACCTTTCTTTTTGTGTCATAGAATCCCGTTTGTCCACTGAGAGTTGGTCTAGTGGAAATCGTTGGTCTAGAGGAATTGGTCTTTTGGTAACTGGTCTAGTCGTAGGTGGTATTTTGGGAATTGATATAGTCGGGAGTCACCCTGTTAAGTTTACCTATTTTTCACAGAGATTGTGCGCGGAATACCATTGATTTAAAGTGATGTAAGTTCGCTTTTCCGACCAACTGAAATATTCCAGACGACTGAATCTAAACATGTGCGATGGACTATTTAAAGGCTAAACTAGTTCCAGGAGATAACATTATCGATTTCCTTACAGGATTTGACTAGAGGTTGAGAACAAACAAGACACATGATGTTTTATAAGTGAAAGGCTTTACACCTGCTTCATTTACATATTTACATAAATTTTACTCATATTTCTTTCATGACACAATATATCAAAATGCTAAGTCTCCGCTTATATATACTAGAAAAAGACAACATTGTCAGTATAGTTATTGTGAAGGCAACATTTCGGATTTCGCAAGAATGAGAATAACCGCCTAGAAAAATGTTCTTTAAAAGTGAGATTGTTAAATATTTAAATTCTAAAATAATTTTTTGAAAGCCTCACTATAACTTATTTATGATATAAAACGCAAGTGCACTAAGAGTGCATCCTTAACTAGGAATAATAAGAAATTCCACATGACAATTTTCGCCAAATTGTTCTGTTTACATTCCTCTTAACCCTCTACGGCCAAAACCGACCAGCGCTATTCACAAAAATCGCCAATTAGTTTTCATTATTTTTTCATTTTTTTGTCTCAAAAGCATAGGTTATGACCCCTCATTGGAACGAGCTCGACGAGCTCGTTCCAATGAGGTGTCATAACTTATGTTTTTGAGACAAAACATGAATAAAATTAGTTATTACAAAACATGAATAAAATTAGTTATTCAAGAATTTTGTTTGCAAGTGTCGTCTGATTTTCAGGTTAGGTAAAGGGTAAAAAGGTTTGAACACACATTACAGACAGGCAAAGCAGACGACGAATTAAGACATAATCGAGAAAAATCATTTCACTAGTTAGATATACGATATGACATTCTGCTAAATGTCTTTATTCTTCCCTATTCTTCACTTTTCAGTTTCTTCGAGCCTTGCTCGCAACTGTCGCAAATCTGAAATCAAAAATCAAGTAAGATAGCAATACTCGTATATGCACAGAACAACACACGCGTGTCAATGGGTTAGTCGATATATGGCACGAGTGCCAGCGCAGAAGGATGAAAGGAGAGGCCGCAGGCCTCGAGTTTTATCCTTCCGCGATGGCACAAGTGCCATATCGATTAACCCATTCACACGCGTGTGTCGTTCTGTGTTTATTACATGCCTTCAGTCTATAAAAACAATTATAGGACACTCCACAATTCATTTGACAACTCGTCCCCTGAGTTCCAATGTGTCCTATGTGCCGGTAGGAACTCAGAGGACTAACTATCAACAAAAAGAACACATTTTATCGCTAACCAAATTTGCGAGGAGAACCCGTGTTACTATTTTCAGCTATCGCTAGCGATTCAAACTGTAATTGCGGTGCACGATTTGCAGAGAAAACAGTCCGTCAACGATTTCCGTTCCGCGCATGACTGCGGAAAGGATTTTCATTTCCCGCATGGTTAAATGTTCCTGTAGATGGGGAATTCATAGAACAGGCGTGTAATTAAATTTGGTGTGGTGAATTTCGATGACATTCCCTAGGTTGGTGTTTGTTTGCTTTTATTCATTAGATATGACTTTCTTTCCCAGAATTGTCTATTATCAAACTCGGCAGATATAGCTTCAAACTTGGCTGGCATGACGTCAATCTCGGCCGATATGAACCAATCTAGAGTTGCCTCCCCCCCCCCCCCCCCCGATGCCTTACCAGGCGCAACCAATTTGTTTACATCGAAATGTTTAGTTATCCATCGGACACAAACAGGAAAGTTTGGTGGAGTGATTTGAAGTAGAGTTTTGTATGATGACGAATTAACCCTTTACCCAACGTAATGCCCAAACCTGCCAGCGCTATTCACAAAAATCGCCAATACATTTTCATTATTTTTTCATTTTTGTCTCAAAAATATAAGTTATGACCCCTCCATGGAACGAGGTCGTCGAGCTCGTTCCAATGAGGGGTCAATACCTATGTTTTTGAGACAAAAAAAATTAGTTATTCGAGAATTTTGTTTGCAAGTGGCGTCTGTTTTCATGTTAGGTAAAGGGTTAATGATAGTAATAAGTAATGATTAGGTGACTGAAGAGAAAAAAGGCGAGTTGTACAGAAACATAATCGCAAATTGAAATTCAGAGTCATAAGCGGGGATTCATCGAAGTTGGAAAAGAGGTAGTTCAGCGATCCGAACGTCGTGGCTTTCCCGTAGGGAAAGCAAAGACGTTCGCACTGCTAAACTAGGAGAAAAGGAAACTTCGGTCTTGGGAGTAAAAATAATGAGCGACAATAACACTATTAGAAAACTCAACAGATCTCAAAAATTTTGTAATTATTTGTGTTGGTTCAACCCTTTTACTGCCACGCCCACTCAAGTTAACCATATATGGAGGACCTCTATGAACGCCTGTATGCGAGGAAGTTTAATAAGACTTATGACATACTTTAAACTCTATCATCTAATTAATTGTTGGAAAGGACTCTCTGAGCCCTTTCCAACAATTAATCAGATGGTAGGTTAGATCTGTGCTTATCAGAACGTACAGATAATCATCATAAAATAGGTGACAATAGTCGCTTTCGGCAGCGCAAGTGTTAACTTCCTTACGACGGTAAACACGCACTGCATCATATTCCAACCCAGGATGCCCACGGAGAATCTAAACTGTTGAGAGCACAACCATGGAAGACCGCGATAACGTAGTCATCGTTGAAGTTTCTTTAATATTGTATCCTACACTGCAAAAAATATTGGTTCTCTTTAGAAGCAAAACTGGTTCTAATCTTGTCCCTGAGATGGAACCAGTTCTGTTTAAACAGTATTTATTTCAAATCAAATAAATTTACCAAGATTAGCATTCAATTTTAACAGAATATTACATGAACTGAAGTAGATTCAGCAGTAAACTTGGAGCTTATTCAACGCAGTCGCCAAACATTTTGAAACAAAGGAGATATGAACAGTTGGCATATCGAACCAGTTTTGGTTCTGTATAGAACCAAAACTGGTTCGATATGCCAACTGTTCATGTCTCCTTTGCTTAATAATGATTTGAGACAACCTCGTATGAGCGCTAAACTTACGGCTGAAACCCCTCAATTTATATTTAAGTATTCCAATATAAGTACTCGGCGTCATCGTACCCAGATGTAGGCAATCGGGATAAAGTGCCTTGCCTAGGGACACAACAGTAATAAGAGAAGGGACTATGGGGACCTGATTTAACACTGAAAATTCCCATAGACATTTCTATAGGAATTTTTGCATTGTTAAATCAGGTCCCCATATTCCTTCTAGACGTGAATTTTCAAAAACTTCAAAATCCTATGAGAATTTTCAGTGTTAAATCAGGTCCCCATATTCCTTCTGAACGCACATTTTTAAAAACTTTAAAACCCTATGGGAATTTTCAGTGTTAAATCAGGTCCCCATAGTCCATTCCCTTACTACTCACAGCGCGGGTTGTCCCGGATGGGGATCGAACTCGGGACCTCTAGCATAGAAGTCCAACAGTCTACCATTGAGCCGCCGTGCTCCCGTAAGAGGTCACTGAGGAAAATAACAAAAATCAGGAGATACCGGCTCAGTACTTTTTTTAGATGTTTCAAAAGCATTCGACGCAATAGACCATGATATCTTACGAAACTTGATAGCTTTGGCATAAGAGGAAATGTAATAAGCGGGTATGTCGTTTGGGGCGTGTTCGGGAGGGGGCGTTCCCCTCTCGTAGTAACCGGTCCCGTATACACTTCCGGAAAAAAAATTTGGATTAAGTATCCAAAACTCTTCAAAAGAAGTGAGAAAAGTTGACTGGGCGGGGCTTCCCGAGTTAAAAGACAGCTAAAATGGATTTGGTGCGGCTTGCAAGACGAGTGAGCGCTCGCTGTGTTGGATATTCGTGAAGATCAAGCTATTCCAGCTCTTGAAATTGTAGGAGAACTGCATTTCCTCTCAGACAAAGGTAGGGAAATGGCGTTCCCCCAAGAAAGCTCCACTGCTCAGTATGTTGTATATGAAAATAATAAATCAGCCAGACAGGAAATAACTGACGGTGTTCCGCAAGGTTCAATACTCGCCCCTTAATATTATTGTTGAATGTGTACAATCAACAAATCATCTTCATTAAAGATTGTATTGTTTTCAGGCGACATATAGGCTCAATCTCCACTATCCGTACACTTCAGCCTTGATCTATCAAGGATATTTGAGTGGTGTGCGGCAAGGACAGCTGGTTATAAATGCGAAAAAAATGGTTATCTCTTAATCCCGAGTGGGGGGGGGGGGGGGGGGCGGTGGCTCAGTTGGTAGAGGTGCAGGCTGCAAGCCGAGAGGTCCTCGGTTCGAATCCCACCTGCGGCAACCGCGTTGTGTCCTTGGGCAAGACACTTCACCCCCATTGCCAACGTGGGGGCATAGTGACGCTGTGTACTAAGGCGTACTGCACGTCGATGGTGCACCTGTCTTCAACCGATGCTAACCCTGCTTGTGTGGAGTTGGTGTGTTGGGGAGCTGACAGTTGCTCGCCGTTGCTCGGTGGTTCTCTCCGGGTACTCCGGCTTCCTCCACCCGTAAAACTGTCACGGTCATGGTTAGCCATTGTGCAGAAATATGTGACCTTAAAAACCAATAAATAAATAAATAAATCTCTTAATCAAAGCACATAGAAGAAAGGTGTCTTCACACAGAGTGACACCTTTACCTAGCATAACAAGCAGACGACACTTGCAAACAAAATTCTCAAATAACTAATTTTTTTCCTTATTTGTCTCAAAAACATAGGTTATGACCCCTCTTTGGAACGACCTCGACGAGCTCTTCCAAAGAGGGGTCATAACCTATGTTTTTTGAGACAAAAAATGAAAAAGATAATGAAAATTAATTGGCGAATTTTGTGAATAACGCTGGCCGGTTTTGACAGTTACGTTAGGTAATGGGTTAATAATAATGAAATAATACAGAAAATAGGAAATGTAGAGGCTTTAAGAGCCTTCAGATTTCATGGCATACTAATTAACTATCTAATAATGCAATTATATCACACATGTATACGCTCGAAGTCGGGGGCGCGGTGGCTCAGTAGGTAGAGGTGCAGGCTGCAAGCCGAGAGGTCTTCGGTTCGAATCCCACCTGCGGCAACCGCGTTGTGTCCTTGGGCAAGACACTTTACCCCCATTGCCAAGTGGGGGCACGGTGACGCTGTGCACAAAGGCGTAATGGACGTCGCACCTGTCTTCAACCAATGCTAACCCTGCTTGTGTGGAGTTAGTATGTTGGGGCGCTGACAGTTGCTTGCCGTTGCTCGGTAGTTCTCTCCGGGTACTCCGGCTTCCTCCACTCGTAAAACTGTCATGGTCATGATTAGCCATTGTGCAGAAATATGTGACCTTAAAACACCAATAAATAAATAAATACGCTCGAAGGCAGCGAGAGCTAATTTTGCACTCAACAAAGTGAAAAGAATACTTCCACACAATGCAATGAAAATACTCTATCACTCATCGCTACAGAGCTATATCATTTATGTAATACACATTTGGAGCAAGTCAATGGCAGTTAATAGAGATATAATGATGCAAAAACGTCCTGTACAGAAAATATAAACGATCCAGTTCCAATGCAGTTACTCTTTCCTTCGTGACAAAATAATTAGGGTAAATGGTCTGTTCAAGCTATTAAAGTGCTTCCATCTTTCAAATGATTGGCAAAATAATCAGCTCCCCGTGTTTTTCAACGATTTCTTCAGTCACAACAGTAACCCACTGAATACAAGATATTTTGATATCCTATCCCAAACAAATCACGCACGATATCCTCAGATTAACCACCCTCTAATACATTCACGGAAATCTGGAATTAAAGGTCCGTGACACCGAAACAGAAAAGAGGTAAAAAAAAAAAAACGCCTGACACTCAAAATAATATTAGTTATCCTTGTGTTTTCCAGAGTGTATGGGCATTTACACCGATTTGGGAGCTCATAAACCCTGAGGCGTTTTATGTCCAAGAATTTTGATGTCTTAATACTTTAACCTACACTGTTGGAAAACACAGACAGAAAATTTGTACTTTGTAAGTTTCTTCTATAGAGAACTATCTACTCATACTTGCTTTGAGAAACAGAACTTCCTTAATCAAATTCAGAACACCAAACCATAAACTCCCAATAGAAATTGGAAAATGGGATGGCAGGTCGTAGGGAGGACAGGCGGTGTCACCTCTGCGACAACGGTGGTCCTCCGGACGAATACCACTATATCATCGTGTGACCGGCCCTACAACAGAGTCGTAAATTATATTTAAAACAAATATTATTACATTAGTCCAAATACACATAAATTCTCCAGTCTTATGGCAGAAGAAAATCGTAAATGTCTTCCAAACCTTTGCAAGTTAATCAGAGTAATTAACTCCTCTGTTTGACCATCACATGGTATTTCCTCTATTATGAAGGGATCCCAAGCACCTTCAATGCAACTTCTAATTTCACGAAAACCACTGACACTGCGCAATACCCCTTACTTTTGGTCAGCAGCTCTCTGAAATCAATTGGGTTTCGTTTTATACCTTGCGACCCTGACAATATAACATTCTTGAAGCCAAGCAAGGTTGGCTGGGAGGGTATCGTTATGTATTAAACACAAACTTAGCACACGGTTACACATATCCAATCACTCATTAACATACACACTACGCGTATTTACGTTCCCCATTGACGAAAATCGTTCAAGTTAATGTCATTTCGCACCAACAATTACCTTGCCTATTTTCGGTGCAGGGAAGCGGAGCTTCTGTGACTCATCCCTGCTTATCTTTCGATACTAGCCAAGGTAAGGCGACTCCGGGCGTTTTGGTCCGAACATAGAAACCCAATTGATTTCCTGAAACACCCCAAACCATGTATTTGTAACCCCATGTGAAAACCCCGTGTACCATAAAAATGGTTTGTGAATAAACTGAATTGAATTAATAAAACCAGAAAAATAAGGGTGTTATTGGAACAGGCTTTATATTTGTAATATGTTATTGCACATAAATATTAAATTTCCTGTATTTTTATTTTTGTTCTAGCATAACCGAGCAGAAGGTGTGAATTAATAATTAAAAATGGATACTTTTTTAGCCTTATAGCCTGCTGTTGTGTATTCTTGTTTTTACACCGTGGTTAGCCATGGTGTAAAAAAAGCTACTGTGGACTGCAAGTTACACCGTACCTCTCAGCCAATCAAAACGCAGTATTTCATTTCATTTGGAAATAAGCTCATACCAGACCAATGTGCAATGTAATCATTCCATTTTCCCTGACGGTGACAATCGATTTTCTAAATACTTCCATAAATATTTCCATGTATACCCCATATGTTAGTATCTTGGTCTCTAAAGTACCATATTCTCCTATATATCTCAATGACTTTCCGCCGATTATCACCTATGGGAAAATTCTGGTATTCTCATCCACCTCATTTTAAGTTTCTCGCCCGGGCCGAGTAACCAAACTATAGTGTTCAATATCAGAGCAACTAAGTGATGATACCAAACGCCACCCAGCGACTGGTGTAGTAAGCCTATGGTAAATATCCTTCACCCAAGTGAATACTGAAAGGCAGAAATCAATAGCAGCAGAGTAACAGTATGAATATGTCACAATCAGGGATGTTGCCAGGGGGCGGGGCCTGGGGACTAAAGTCTCCCGTCGAGGAGGGTTACCCGCCTCTGTAGAGGGATTACCCTCCCTCGGAGAAAGCTGCCAAATTCGTCGGGGAAAAATTATGCAAACACCGTAAAGACAGACATAATACTCAAGAACCAATACACGTGCACCATAGGAATATCCCGATGGGCATATAATCACTGTGGCAAATGCAGAGTTACTTAGATTGCAAGAGTTCTATTTTAGTCCGATACCAGGAACTTTGTACACAATCACTGGTCGACAAATATCTTGTCTCTGTTCTGAGTTATAGCGTGCTTATTAAATTTGTGGCTTGTGGAACTGGGGTATCAAAAACAGGTGTCATGGCGAATCGTCATGATACCTGTTTTGAATACCCTAGTTTCACTGACCACAATTTCTTTTCTTTACTTTTCGATTTGACTCTTTCAAAGCTTCTAGAGTCACGGATATTGCAACCTTTTCCCAACTAAGACGAAAAATTTTCTCACCGGGCCGAACAACGGTCCGTCTGG
Source organism: Pictodentalium vernedei (assembly GCA_031216915.1). Lineage (NCBI taxonomy): Eukaryota > Metazoa > Mollusca > Scaphopoda > Dentaliida > Dentaliidae > Pictodentalium > Pictodentalium vernedei. The sequence goes on along the minus strand of CM062289.1, from coordinate 145,148,145 downwards.
TTGGTTCGGAGACTCTCTAGCCTCCCCTCCCCCCCCCCCGGGTTAGGGATCACAGCCCTCGCATCGGGAAAATCCTGCACCCCCCCCCCCACCACCCCCACCCCCACCCCCACCCCCACCCCCCGTCACCTCCTGTGGCATTTTTTTCTTGTTCTCCTTTCTGTACTGCGAAAAACTACGATTACATATACGGTAAAATACTGGCAATCAGCTTTAGAACCTGTCTCTGTGGATTTTAAGGTAACGACAGTTTCTGCTCACAATGTAATCACACCGACGAAGACGTTCTCTCGTTTAGTGGCGCTTGCTTTTTTTGTACGATGGTATTTAATACATTAATTACTGCATTTCCATAACACCATCATCCATTTCGACTTGTGTGTGAAGAGTCCGTTCTTAAAGTAGACCAATTATTATTTTCAACCCCCAGCCAATAGGCACCTACTTTTGATTACGACTCAACGAGC